>CM059557.1:7952006-7979123 GCA_030386875.1 Morinoia aosen | reverse complement strand
ATTTCACTTATTTCTTCCTGAAACGGAGAATACAGAAAATAAAGGTCTTACATTTCACTTATTTCCCCCTGAAATTTTCACTCATTTCCCCCTGAAACGGAGAATACAGAAAATAAAGGTCTTAAATTTCACTTATTTCCCCCTGAAATTTTTCACTCATTTCCCCCTGAAACGGAGAATGGAATACAGAAAATAAAGGTCTTACATTTCACTTATTTCCCCCTGAAAATTTTCACTCATTTCCTCCTGAAACGGAGAATGCAGAAAATAAAAGTCTTACCTTTCACTTATTTCCCCCTGAAAATTTTTCACTCATTTCCCCCTGAAACGGAGAATGCAGAAAATAAAGGTCTTACATTTCAGTCATTTCCCCCTGAAATTTTTCACTCATTTCCCCCTGAAACGGAGAATGCAGAAAATAAAGGTCTTACATTTCAGTCATTTCCCCCTGAAATCTGAAAAATCGTTTTAATTGTAAGCTAAAGCAAATGTGAAAGGGAATAATCAATGAAATACCTTTATTGAATTTTTTCATATTCATTTGAAATTCATACTTTTACTTTTTTATCAACCATTGATGATTATTGATCAGGTATGTTGGCAACTTATCCGTTCAAAATAAGAACGTAAATGTGCTCTAATTTGGATAGAATTAATTTATGACTTTCAATCTTAAAGTTTTGCTTAAATAAGTTCCAAATTTTAAATCGTAAGCTCCTGGTTCTTAACATAGAAGCTCCTGAATGTGAACATCACTCACTCATTAGCAGAAGCATTAGTTTTTCTGATCCATTAATAAGCATGAAAAAACATCTATTCGTACCAATCAGTCCAGTTGTATTAATGAGACTGGTTCATGAAAACTAGTCATTTATTTGAAAAAATTAATTTGACGAATCAAATTTTCTAAAAAAAATTATTTCATGTTTTACATTTTAGCTTTTAAATAAATATGCCTACGGTACCCCACACGGTGTGTGGGCGTCACTTCCTGCCTAGCACGATGATCGCGAACGGAACGTGCCCCCGAGACCGCATGCCATCAATGCCTCCCCATAACCCAAAGCTGAAAACAAGAAAAAGTACTCATCAAAAGTCAACGAATTGAATTTAAAAAAAAACATATATGGCGCTAAGGCTCTTGTATCTAATTTGGAGAAATATCTCAATCAGTATTCTAATATTTATGATCGTGAGTGAATTATTTGAAATCATAACATAAAATGTACTTAATTGTACATAATGAATTTGCTATCGGTTGGCAAAAGCATTAGAAACGAAATATTACTTGTCAACCGGTGTAGAAAACGTTGACTAGAAAAGCTTTAGCCTTCACATATATACATGATCCTATCAAGTTCTTAAATAGTTGAGATTCTCACATTTAAATTCTTACACATCTACCGAAACACTCATCAGTATTAAGTTCAGAACTCAGTATTAAGATCAGAACTCAATATTAAGTTCAGAACTCAGTATTAAGTTCAGAACTCAGTATTAAGTTCAGAACTCAGTATTAAGTTCAGAACTCAGTATTAAGTTCAGAACTCAGTATTAAGTTCAGAACTCAGTATTAAGTTCAGAACTCAGTATTAAGTTCAGAACTCAGTATTAAGTTCAGAACTCAGTATTAAGTTCAGAACTCAGTATTAAGTTCAGAACTCAGTATTAAGTTCAGAACTCAGTATTAAGTTCAGAACTCAGTATTAAGTTCAGAACTCAGTATTAAGTTCAGAACTCAGTATTAAGTTCAGAACTCAGTATTAAGTTCAGAACTCAGTATTAAGTTCAGAACTCAGTATTAAGTACATCAGTATTAAGTTCAGAACTCAGTATTAAGTTCAGAACTCAGTATTAAGTTCAGAACTCAGTATTAAGTTCAGAACTCAGTATTAAGTTCAGAACTCAGTATTAAGTTCAGAACTCAGTATTAAGTTCAGAACTCAGTATTAAGTACATCAGTATTAAGTTCAGAACTCAGTATTAAGTACATCAGTATTAAGTTCAGAACTCAGTATTAAGTTCAGAACTCAGTATTAAGTTCAGAACTCAGTATTAAGTACATCAGTATTAAGTTCAGAACTCAGTATTAAGTACATCAGTATTAAGTTCAGAACTCAGTATTAAGTTCAGAACTCAGTATTAAGTTCAGAACTCAGTATTAAGTTCAGAACTCAGTATTAAGTTCAGAACTCAGTATTAAGTACATCAGTATTAAGTTCAGAACTCAGTATTAAGTACATCAGTATTAAGTTCAGAACTCAGTATTAAGTTCAGAACTCAGTATTAAGTTCAGAACTCAGTATTAAGTTCAGAACTCAGTATTAAGTTCAGAACTCAGTATTAAGTACATCAGTATTAAGTTCAGAACTCAGTATTAAGTTCAGAACTCAGTATTAAGTTCAGAACTCAGTATTAAGTACATCAGTATTAAGTTCAGAACTCAGTATTAAGTACATCAGTATTAAGTTCAGAACTCAGTATTAAGTTCAGAACTCAGTATTAAGTTCAGAACTCAGTATTAAGTTCAGAACTCAGTATTAAGTTCAGAACTCAGTATTAAGTACATCAGTATTAAGTTCAGAACTCAGTATTAAGTTCAGAACTCAGTATTAGGTTCAGAACTCAGTATTAAGTTCAGAACTCAGTATTAAGTACATCAGTATTAAGTTCAGAACTCAGTATTAAGTACATCAGTATTAAGTTCAGTAACATATAATATGATTCAATATCTATCAAGTCAAACTGGATCTACTCCCTTTATGTCTCATTTCCTCAATTCCGCCAGGGCTCAGCAAAATTAACCTTCAGAATAATGCTTTCTGACACACATTACCCCACGACAAAAGTTTTTGATTAACTTTATGCCTTAACGTACCGCGCTTAGTGTGGACAAAACCTTCAATCAACTTACCCGCAGTAATGCTAAGTAGTCTCCAGTCTGCGTCTCAATAAAGATAAAAACGCAAAAAATCTGAGTGGAATAGAAACGTTAGGAGTGTAGGTTACATTTATATCTTTTACTTTAAAAAATGACGCTGGGCACACTCCCTTACTCTTTCCACGTCCGTGAACAAATCCTAGTTTTACAACTCTAGTTAGGAATGAGTTGCTTTACCCCTACTTTTCTTACAAATGCTTCCTATATGCTGAATCTCTTCAGCAAGCTATTGATAGTGCGAATGCATGCATCTTCTTGTTCTCTGCTAGAATTTGAAAGTGAGCGCCTACAGTGTATGGACATTCGTAACGGCCAATATTTCTCTTGGCAAACTCACTCTAGTCAAACAAAATTGAGCGCCTGTGTACCAGACATGTGCTGAAACTACTCAGGATATACCAATCATTGTCACTTAGTACCATTGGATGGCATTATCACTGGAATAACTCAAGCATGGTGGGCCACTACAACCCACTCTACATGACCAACTCATTCCAATCACTGTCTCTTAATATCTCCTTGCAAGTTAAAAAAAACTTAATAGCATTAATAAAAATCAAATTACTAGCGTGATCCAATCCAGCAAGACAGCTTATACCTCAATCATAGTGGCGAGGAGGGAACAGTTGAGCATTTTGTACTGGAATGTAGTAAGTATGAGCAAGAGAAAGAGAGAGAGTTCCATGAATGTGGTGTTTGAGCAGTATGGAGAGAATCGGTGGCATGCCAGATGTGCGGAATATGATTGTGGTTAAGCTGTATTGTTGGATTGAATCAGGAGTGTAATTTAATTAAGTATCATTGAAACTATGAAAGTTTTTTTTGTACGTGCCTGAAGTAAAAGACAGTGACTGGAATGAGCCAGTCATGTAGAGTGGACTGTAATGCCCCACCATGCCTTGGGATGGCGTTTTGACGTATTTATTATCCCAGTGATTCTGTCCAATGGCAGCTTGTGACAAGGATCGGTAGAGCCTGAGTAGTTTGTTGGACAAGTCCGGTACACAGAGCGCTGAACTCCTTTGTGTAAAAATTGTGAGTATTGCAGAGGGAATTGAAGGCCATTACAAAGGCCCCGACGCTGTCAGCCCCCAACTTAAAGTTCAAGTTCATTATCTGCCCAAAACTTACTGCTTCGCGGAATCAACCGGTTCTGTCTGCAGTAATACCAGCGAAAAGAAAGTTCTTTTGTCAAAACTCTTCTCACTATAAAATTTAATTGTTTACATGATTTAATATTTCCAAACAACGTGTTACCCATATTAAAGTAACAGTAAAGAAAGGAAGAAAAAAAATAGTTTATTTGAATTATGTCCATAAAAGTTTGTACATGAAATGTAGAACATCGTAACACCCATGTCAATTGTCCGTAGGTGCAATGTGGAGTGTCTGAAGGAAGCAATTTGTCCAGTCAATTCCGGGTTTAGTAATTAGGCTTAGCCGATGCGTGATAATTAGAGGAGGCATTAGATATACTCGACGAGTAAAGAAATATGTCTGTATAGGTTCTCACCTGCGACGCGCTTTTGACGCGACTCGATGCTGCTATCACTGCCGACAAAACGGATCGGTCGTAGTAAGTGCCTATATCAATGAGATAAGCACGTGAGAATGCCGAAATAAATAAACGTCTGAGAACGATAGGGGTGGATAGCCCAAGTTCCTAGCAGGGTTGCCATATTGGCCTTTTTAAGGCCAAATATCACAAATCTGGCTTTTTTTGCAAGCGTTTGGCTTTGTGATTATGAGTTTGGCCTTTTTCTTAACTTTGGCTTTTTTCTGGCTTTTTTAATCATTTTCCGGTTTTTGTGCCGTACAAGGCGTAAAACTGAAACGTGACAGTTGAACGCAGAGCAACAGGATCAGCTAGTCTCCAACAGGATCAGCTAGATCTTGCTTAATATTATAAAATCCTTTGCGAATATCAAATCAAGTAATTGAAGGAGAATTTGCAGATTTGCACAGGCTGTATTTAGCTCAGGATTGTATCAACATTAGTGAGCCGCAGTACCGAAAAATACCGGAAGCAGGAGGGCATTTTGACGGTGTTGAGATTCCTAAAGACACCATGCAGTTTTGACTTGGTTAAAGAACTCTCAGGTTATGCGCTCATTGCCTGGTGACTCCCGCTAGCAATGCTATTGTTGGAAGAATGGTTTCTATGGTTATAGCAGTCAAAACAAAGCCCAACATTAGATTACGAACTTGAAAGCTAGATGAGAAAGTTCAAATCCGAGCACATCTCAACAATATTTCTTATGTTGTAAGGACTTCAAAGTGGCCTCAAGAATGCAACCTTATATCAAATCAAGCATCTTTTATCAAACAGAAATCAAGAAACTAGCTCTCTGGCTGCTTCTACCTCTCAAACTTCGGCTGAGGATGAAAAGTCAAAGTAATTTATGTTATTCCTTGAAGAATAGTGCAAGTTAGGTCTATTTTTTCTTTGTATGTTGATTTTTTAATGGCTAGTAGAATTATGATACTCTGAGGCACGGGTCTCCAAACTACGGCCCGCGGGCCAAATCTGGCCCGCCAGTGTGATCAATCCGGCCCGCGACACTTAAGCCGACCGCGTACTCGGCGAGTACTCTAGAAATTATAGATAATGGCAGGAAAATCAAAACTTTTTTGGCCCTTGGAACTTACTGGAGCAATCAATATGGCCCTAAGTCTGGCAAATTTGGAGACCCCTGTGCCTATGGGCATCTACCTGCTATATTAGTTTACATATAAATAAATTTGGCCTTTTTTGGCCTTTTTCTGGGTAAAATTTGGCCTAAAATTCATGTAGCCATCTGGCAACCCTGGTTCCTAGAGTGATGAGAAGGAAAACGGCTCGAGTGCACGCAATGTTTCTTATCTTTTATCTACCAGAATGAACATTCCTAACTGCATTATCAATTTCATGATAGCCTTGAACGTCTATAAATATTGTGTATACTCATGTCTGGTGAATATATAACCCTGTATTGGTTATTACTATAGTTGGCAAATGATAGTGATGTGCAACTGTCTAGGAGACTTGAGACTTCGTTTCAGACATTCAAGATGTACTTTAAAGTTAGACGTTTGGATGAATGACTATAATATCCCAATTCAAACTATATCTGCGATGATGAGAGGCTATAACAATTAAGTTGTTTTCATTTTACATTAAAAATAGACTTCAATTTAAATATTAGTAGGGTTCATCACTCATAATGATGAAATAGGTATAAATTTAGTCTCAAAATTTTGCAAGTTAAGCTTAAAGCAAACAAATTTTTATTAACATGTTACTAATTTCATTCTATATTTAAGACAAAATGTGAATTTAGTTTGTATAAAGAACTGTGTATTATTTATAGATCTGGTGGTAGGTATCTTTTTTCTCTGTATTGCAATATTGGGATGCAAGACTAATGCAATCCTTAATAAATAAATTTAGTTAGATATAACTTATTTTGTAGTAAATAAAAATAATGGTAAATCTGAAGGAGATGACAGTTGTCGATTTTCCACTTTTTGGTGCCTGAACCTGATTAATTGAATCAAAATAAACAAGTTTTCTTCTATGCACTTTTCGTCTCAAATGAGTATTTTACGATTTATAGCGGTAAGTTTAGTTTTGTCATTGATGACGAATGCGCTCGAATAAACAGCTACTCATCGATTTTCGAATTTTTGTTGCTTGAAACATGGTAATAACATCAAAATAAACAACTTTTCTTCTATACACTTTTTTCGTCAAATGAGTATTTAACGAGGTATAGCGGTAGGTTTGGTTTCGTCTTTCAAGACAGAGCGCTGGAAGTGAGACGCCATTGCAGTATTGCCATACAACTCGATCAAAGAATTTCTTTCCGCTTCAAAGACTGGAGTTGCGGTAAGTCATTTACCGCTATAACTAATAAAATACTCACTTGAGACGAAAAGTGCATAGAAGAAAACTTGTTTATTTTGGTGTCATTAACCATGTTTAGCCATTACAATTTGCAAAATTGACAACTGTCATCTCCTTCAGATTTACCAAAATAATTTCCAGTTATTCAAGTGGTAAATTATATGGCCAAATGTTGAATATATTAATTAAAAAATAATTTACTTGCCTGTTTGGCCCCTTTCAAGGAACCTTATCTGTGTTGTGTCTTTTCTCAAATCAGTAGTCCAACACATTTTATATTGGAGAAAAGGATTTGTTTTTAGTAGATGAAATATATCAGACTACAAGGTGTAATTCTGCTTTTCAATCAAGAGGTCTAATCAACAAGGCAGAGCCTAGCATAACATTTTGTTCTTAAACTTTTTACATAAAATATTATTTGTTGAAAATTGTGTGGATATAGGATATACTGTATTATTTGAATCTGCCCCCTTAAGCTGATTTTTATTAATGTTATGCCAATTTTTAAGTACAGCATATGAGGAAAATATTTTTATGTCTATTTATTTTTGTATGCATAAGTTATCAATAATTAGCTGTTGATTTCACTTGTGATTCATAAGCTCAATATTATTTAATATCTGTGGCCATTATCAGAATTGTCTGTGGTTTTTTATTATGAATATAATTCTCCAATTGTATGCTTTTCCATTGGTATATAAGTATACTTGCTCTACCCAAAAATCTAAAATTGGCTTTTTCTTGCAACAATAGTCAACCTTTTCTATTATTATCAAGAAGCAAATATTTGTACTCAATATGATTTCTATGAGAGCTTTAGTGGCAACCAAGATGAGACATGCTATTTTGTTGTCTTGCACTGTTCAGTTTAACCAAAAATCTGGTCTGCTTCACTACGTTTGGGCTAATTCTGAAAATAAAAATCAATTTAGTTCACGAGCTTGTAAACCTGAAGCTAAGGAATTTTCTCTGAAAACTCCAGCAGGTTATATAGCAGGTAAGTTACTTTCTCTCTCTATTTCTTATTTACATGCAAGTGCAAAATGCTAAACTCTTTCGAAACATATATAGGCAATCTTGTCTATTTGAAAAGTTGTGTTTTGATATATTATAGGATCTCAAGGGTTTTAGATCATGAGTACTAATCTATCATTATGCCATACAAACATAATATTTAGGTTAAATCCCATAAACTAGGGAAGACTAATTTCAATGTAATGTATAAAGCTTGTAACAATGCAGTCATCAAGGTTGAGTTAAATTTGCCAATGAGAAATCCAGCTTGAAATTATAGTTCCTAAAAGAAAATAACTTCTGTAACTGGACTGTTCATCTATTATTGACAGAATAACAGAAGTAGTATTATAGCTCTATGTTAATCATAAATTTTGTGCACAATGTTATCTAACAAGTTTATTTCATTACAATAGGGAAAGTGTGGAATGAAGAGGCCCCTGTAGCTGTCCTGTGCCTCCATGGCCACCTAGACAATGCTGGCACCTTTGACCGGCTGGTGCCGCTGCTGCCAGATCACCTGTGCTGCGTTGCCATAGACTTCCCTGGGCATGGCTGGTCTTACCACAACCTTCCCGGTGTCAACAACACATTTCTTCACTATACCATCCCTATGGAGAGAGTCATCCGGCACTTTGGCTGGAAACAGGTGGCTAGTTTGCCATTTTTCATGTATTGACTGTTAGCTATGTTATTTATGAAGGGTTTCTTCTCATAAAAATAGGTTGGCAGAAAAATAGGGTGACCCATCCTGCTCAAAAAAATTTTTGTTAATGGTTAGCCATAGCAAAAATTGCTGGTAGAAATCCGTTTTGTGACTTGAATCATTCTTATTGCTGCTCTTCCATCATACATTATCAAAAAAGTGCTGTGGAAGCGGGATGGTTTGGTTTTAATTAGTTATTAAAATTTAAATTAATTGAAGAACTTCTTGAATTATCTGTGATCTGTTAGGAAAATTTGTTTTTCTTTAAATATGTGAAGATATAGCTAAAAAGATATTAATGCATGCCAAATGGGATTGTTGGAAATGAGTTTTATTCTGCAAAGGTGTTTTGGGCCTCTATCTGGAGTGACATTGAAAATTTGAAACCTTCTTGCTGAAAAAAAACAAAAGTATATGTACAAATGTATAAAAACCATGACAACAATGTTTTACAAATATTTTTTGTTCTTTGCAGTTTTTTGTGTTTTTAATTATTAATTTGAAAAAGAGTGCTATGCATGCTAAATTTGAAGTTTATTTTTGAAATATATTTTCAACCTATAAGGGTATACTCCACACACTCAAGGTCTCTGCTGTTCTAGTAGCTCATATACATTACAGAGAGGTAAATTTTTAATTTGTTTCTTTTGAGTGTAAACTTTATTCTCAACTTTCTTTTGTCCATGTTAGTGCACTTTTTGTTCAATTTATAAATGGTGTTTGCTGAAACTTGTTTGATCTCACATCAACAACTTTCTCCAGCACTTGTGATGCTGCTTAAATTGAATTTTGTTTGTTCACTAAATATCAACACTTGCTCTATCTTACATACGCAAAACTTATTTTTAAATTTATAACTGATGCTTCCTCACAGGTTGTCATTTTAGCTCACAGCATGGGAGGTGGAGTGAGCCTGCTTTATGCTGGCATCAGACCATCCTTGGTTCATTCCCTCATCACAATTGACCTTGTGAAAACCATCCATCTTGAAACTGAAGAGCTCCCAACAACAACAGAAAAGTACCTGGAAAATTTATTTGATACTGAACATAAGTTGTTCAACCTGGACCGTCCTACCTATCCATATGAAGAACTTATTAAACGAGCGATGAAGAACCACTCAGGAAGTCTAGGTGTGTTTGATATGGTTTAATGTATTTTTTAGAATGAAAATTGAATTCAAACATATGTTTATGCAACCTAAGAGATTTGACTTCAAGAATTTAGTCAAAATATTCTCTAACTTGCCCACTTTACCGCTACAATACAAACGTACATACATTTATTCACAAGTGGGGAGACTGATAAATTGCTGCAAAATGTTACTTTCAATTTGATGGTGCCTCATGTTTTTTCTTCTTATTAGCATTATACTTTCATTTTCCCTCTTTTCTATATTTTTTCCACTTGTTACTGAATCTTTTTATGTATGCTTATGAGCCAGTCGTCAATTAGACATAATTTTTTATTGAAAGATATACTTTTCATATACATTGGTAACTTTCAAATTTTTTCATGAAATTGAGAGGTTTCTTCTACTGTTGTGATACTCATTGTGTAGGGCCATCACTCAACAGGAGCAAAAAAGTGTTTCTTTTGAGATGTACTTTAACTCGTTGACTCTGGAGTGGGACAAATGTGTACCACTAGGTAAATTGTTTGTATACGCACCAATGTAAATGTATAACATTTCAAACCATTTTGTGACCTCTTTTGAAGGAATTTTATCATGCAATGAAAATATTACTGAGCTCTTACATTTTGTACATTTCTTATGAAAGATGGGAACTTATTCAAGCTAGTAAGTCAATTTTACCAGTCTGTTTTTTACAACCTAACCAAATCAACTTTGCGACCCGCGCAATCGGAGTCTACGTCTTAACTGCACAAATTGTTTGATGTGCAACCTTTTATCTGGGAACTGTTTGAAATAGATGTATAAATAGTATCATAAATAAAATTTAATATTTGCTACATTGATTTTAAAAATGTTTCAAACTCATGAATGAGAATGGAAAATGAATGCTGAGTTGTTAACACTTTTTGATTGATAGAATGGCCTGAAGTTTGTTTTCATTTTTACCATTAACTTCACCATGTTTCATCTAATAATGTCTGCAAACCCATGTATACCAGCCTCAGAGAAGCCAAGTTCCAACATCAGCTATGTTAAGAAGTTACAGGTGTACGTAAGTTTGACATGTTTTTCTCTGAGCTTCCCAATGAGGTGCAGTGAATGGGATTTTCTTCATTGTGTCTACTAGAACCTGACACTCCTTGAGGATGTATGAGATATCTGAGGTACTCTCAGAATGGTACTCGGATGATATCTGCTGTTGTCAGTGTACCTTGTGAAAACTTGCAAAGTGTAAAAACTCATTGATTTTCGTTTCGGGAAACGTAAGCTACATAAAAACAAAATAATCAAGGAGGGTAAAAACATCATTCATGAAGTCTTCTTTATAAAAATAGAGCTTTCGAGTAAAAACTATACTCATCTTCAGTATCTGGAACAAAAATAAACATTTACAAATTAGAGCAGTAGGGTATTCATATTCATTACTTATATTATTAGTAAGTATACTTATTCACCACACTAGGCCTACGTTAAATGAAGCAGATTTGTCTGCACCTCTGTATATTTTAAATTAGGACTCCCATTTAATCTTGTATCACTTTTTCAGTGTTTATATGCCCTTCTGCTGTAATTTGTGAATGTTCATTTTTGTTCCAGATACTGAAGATGAGTATAGTTTTTACTCGAAAGCTCTATTTTCATAAAGAAGACTTCATGAATGATGTTTTTACCCTCCTTGATTATTCTGTTTTTTTTTTGTAAAAACTCATCAAAGTGCCAGCACAAGTCGTTTTAAAAGTCTTGAGTGGGTTTAGATTTGTTGGGATTTTATTTTGCATTCTCTACTTTACTGTATCTTGGGTAAAGCTGCCATGTTATGTTACCACCTCTTTGATGGGAGTCTTTGTCTTTTATTTTCATCTTACCTCTATGCCAAATTCATGTCTTTGGGCTATTGT
The DNA here is from genome assembly GCA_030386875.1 of Morinoia aosen. Lineage (NCBI taxonomy): Eukaryota > Metazoa > Arthropoda > Malacostraca > Amphipoda > Talitridae > Morinoia > Morinoia aosen. Next base: position 7,967,540 of record CM059557.1, on the reverse strand, counting down.
TGCCAATGAAGCATGCTACGCCAACCAAGGCAAAAATATTTCTCTCGTTGTTTTACTTGAACTAAATTTTCACCAGTTTCTTTGTGATAATCGTTTGACTCACTGGTAACTTGGAGTGAGAGCGAGTCTTGTATACACAAATAATGGTTTCAGATTGCAAGTTTAGTTGTATGATCCTCTAATAAATTTGATTGGATAATTTTTCTGAGAGTCTGCTGTCCCATCTTCACATTTGTTAGATTAAATGTGCTATGAAGGATCATGGTGCTTTGTGGACGTTATAATGAAGCATTATTTTTTTTGCAGACCGAAAAGAAATGGAAATTCTTATGAAAAGAGGAGCCAAGCTGAAGCCAAATGGCCAATATGCCTTTACCTACAGCCTCAATGTGAGTGATGTACCTTGCTCTTTATTTTGTATGTCTTAGTTGCTGACTTTCTCCTCTGTGTTACTTACTTGTTGACTTGCTTCTCTGTGTTACTTAGTTATTAACTTGCTTCTCTGCATTGTTTTGTTGTTGACTTGCATCTCTGTGCCCAAATATCTTCTAACCCATAACCCATATTACTGCATACATTTAATTTTTCCTCTCTTCATTTTATTCTGTCACTTACAGTAACTTTGTTGTGTTTGTTTGCATGTTTCTATTGTTCAAACTGTCTAAATCATAGGAGATATTTGGAATTCACATGCACAGTTAATGAGCCAATTATTGTTTGTGTAAAATGCTGTTCACATAAATGTTAGTTGGAAGACACACTTTCCAAAAAAAAACAAGCATTTGTTCAGGTTAGAAATCTAACTTCCAGCTATTGAATTGCTTTCAGAGCTCTGAATAAGTTGTCCAGTTATATTTCACCCAAATTTTCTTTGAACGTTGGGCAGTTGGTAATGGTTTAATTTTCTTTCATGACTAAGATGGTTGTTTTTCAAACTTGAAAGTTATTTTCTTTTATTTGATGATTCAACATTCATAAGATAGTTCCTGCAGGTGTAGGAAAACAGCTTATTAAAATCATTTTTTGAGCATTCAAGTTTCACCATTTTTGATCAACATTTGCTCTGAGCTTTTCTGCAGTTTTGTTTTCACGTACTTCATTCTGTAAGTTCATGGTGTCTTTGGTAACGTAGCTACCGCATGTCGTGCTTGCAGGTGCTGTTCCCTAGGCAGATGGGCTTGAACTACGACCAAGTGATGGCCTACGCTGCTCGAATGCGCTGTCGGCTCATGCTGCTCAAGGTCCGAGGCACGAGAGTTTATGAAGACCCTAAGTTTGCTGAGGCTGCTATTGAGACCTACAGGCGAGTTGCTTCAGTTCGTTTTAAAATCCAGTTATAAATTGTTTTATTAATGCTAACATGTGATATGGTGTATACTAGGTGGTTTTAAAAGATGCATTTACTAAAAGAATATGAGGGAAGTGTACTTGTTCTCTATGAAGTTTACTCTCTACTAAGCGAAGGGTAGCCAAAGACAATCAACCTGATTGTAAGTGTGTGTATGTGTGCAGACAGTCTAGCTGATTTATTCTAGATGTTGACATGCATTTGGCATTTCTGCGCGTCAAATGACATTTCTGCGCGTGAGTGATTGACTTTTGATATTTCTGTAACATTGATGAGGGTGTGTGCAGACAGTCGAGCGTGGAGTTCGAGTACCACGAAGTACCCGGCGGCCACCACGTGCACCTGTCCGAGCCGGAGACGGTGGTGCCGTACGTGGCGCGCTTCTTCCGCCCCTCCGCCCTCCCCCGCAACAACGTGACCGAGGGCGGCGGCAGTCTTGTGTCCCAGGGGCTCCTCAGGCTGCAGGCCGGGAGCTGTTGAACTTTGAAAGTCGCAATTTCAATTCTGGTTGCTGTGCGCTCTGTGATTGGTAACAATCAGGTCAAGGGTTAATGGGTCTTTGTTTCCATAAATGGTTGGTGTTTAGATAAGAGTATTAGTGGTCCAATACTTCAGTGAGGCAAAATAGCTACGTGAGTCTCTGCCTCTGTTTGAATGTTTGCTTGCCTAAAATATCAGTATTTGTATTAATGTCAAGTGTGCATTGACAGGCCTAGAAGCTAGCCTTAAACTTTAAGTGGCATGTAGTCTTGACCTTTTGAAGTTAGCCTTATTAAATATTAATTTAACCTTAATAATTTAATATATCTTCAACTTCGTCAAGGCAGGTAGCCTCAATCTTTTGAAAGGAGGCAAGTGGTCTCAACGTTTCAAAGGCTAGTAGCTTCAGCCTTTTGAAGTTAACTTTAACAATTTGAAGGCAGATCGCCTCAGTCTTTTGAAGGAAGATAGCCTTAACCTATTATAAAGAGCTTCAAGGTATTTAGACTGGTAAGGCTTGTCTTGCAAAATGTAGATCTTCCAGGTGGTAAGTTCTTGGTACGCAATTCAAATGCTGTAGTGCCATGAGGGAAGCCTGTCAGCTCTTTGCAAGCTTGAGGTATTGTAGCCTGCTGTGCACACGATGCTGCTCCTATCTATAAACTCCTTGTCTGAACTGGAGTCTTTGACTGGGTAGTCAGGGTTTGCGGTTTACGTGACTTGGTGTTCTTGGGTGGCCTTGTTCATTTACATCTGGCTGTTGTGATGGTGTTGCTGATTTGAAACAATCCATTCTAGTTGGGATGATATATTGTCGTATTATTGTAATATTATGTCATGATAAGTGTTTCATCCTATTCACCATTTATTGCTGTTATGTTATTAGAATGTTTGTGCAGTATTCCAACTCGTTCATTTCGTTATGCGTCTCCCTTCTACTTTGCGGGAATGCGAGGCACTTTCGATCTTTTGAAACATGTAAGAGTTGGTTGATTTGATCCCGCTGTGCTACTTACCACATGTTGCAAAACCAGTCCAAACCTCACCCTTAAGGCGCATGTTTTCTAGGAAAGATTATTGTATCTATGGGAACTAGCGCTCCCAGGGGGACAATGTGAGGGCCCGAGCTGAGAGTTAGGTAGGCCTTCTTTTTTTGTTGAAATAAAATGTTTTTGTTATGTTAAGGACCACCTTTTTTCGGTTCACTACTGTCCTGTTTTTCAGCACCTCTGACTTTCTTCTTCAACTTTTATCTTATTTCATGAACTTCTTTCCCATCTTACTGTTTCTATGCCCTTTCTGCATAGATTCCTCATTTTTTTATCTCCATACTAAATGGTGCCTTCCTCCTTCCTCTCTTCGATACGCTCTATTTTTGCAGCGGTTAGGGAGGCTTAAACTAACTTATAATCTAATCTTTCTAGGAAAGAAGAAACCAATAAAATGGTCTGCTGTTAAGAAAACACAGTGTGGTCTCATGACCATTGTTACGCTGAACAATTGATGTGAAGAGCAAGCTGGTGTGAGGGATGCTAAAGTCCGGGAATGCAGGCAATAAATAGTGCATAGGGAAGCTGAAATGCAAGTTGGTGTGAGGGATGCTAAAGTGCGGGAATGCAGGCAATAAATAGTGCATAGGGAAGCTGAAATGCAAGCTGGTGTGAGGGATGCTAAAGTGAGGGAATGCAGGCAATAAATAGTGCATAGGGAAGCTGAAATGCAAGCTGGTGTGAGGGATGCTAAAGTGAGGGAATGCAGGCTATAAATAGTGCATAGGGAAGCTGAAATGCAAGCTGGTGTGAGGAATGCAGGCTATAAATAGTGCATAGGGAAGCTGGAATGCAAGCTGGTGTGAGGGATGCTAAAGTGCGGGAATGCAGGCTATAAATAGTGCATAATGAAGCTGAAATGCAAGCTGGTGTGAGGGATGCTAAAGTGAGGGAATGCAGGCTATAAATAGTGCATAGGGAAGCCGAAATGCAAGCTGGTGTGAGGGATGCTAAAGTGCGGGAATGCAGGCTATAAATAGTGCATAGGGAAGCTGAAATGCAAGCTTGTGTGAGGGATGCTAAAGTGCGGGAATGCAGGCTATAAATAGTGCATAGGGAAGCTGGAATGCAAGCTGGTGTGAGGGATGCTGGAATGAGAGAAAGAAGATTACAAGTGGTGCAAAATCAAGTACAAGAGCAAGATAATGTAGAAAAAGCTCTAATGAGCGAACGAACGCAACTTCTCAAAGCTCTTCACTGTATGACAGTAAGCAAAGTTTCACCTATTTCATCAACTGTAGATTCACTCAGTTCTCGTGAGATGCCTTTATCATTTCTGTTTGATAAGCTGCATCTTTTCAATTGCCTTCATTATGACATTAGGAGCACTCTTATTTCAAATGCTTATGTATTGTATGTCTATATCATCGCCAGTATTTTTACAGATATCAATGATAGGATATCAATACATTGATACGCATAACACTAGGCGCATCAATGGGAACTTTGTGCCAATTTTATATCGAGTAAGGTTGTTTAAGTTCTAAAATGATACATTTTTGGAATTGGACGAGTGTTGTTCAGTATTTTATTTTTGACTGACGTTATTATGTATGTACTTCCAATCTGTGGGTGTGATTTATCTGTAACCATCATATTTTAATTGATAGCCAACTTAGGGTTTCTCTCTTATCTCATCTTCACGTAACGCAGGCAGGCTGGTAGACTCAGCTGCGGTATTGCGTTCCTGTTCCTACCTTCCCGTGTGAACTCATATGTTCTGGTTAAGTCTACTTGAGAAATGCTGGTGGAGCCATGGTGCTCGTAGATGAAACCATGGTGCTCGTAGATGGAACTATGGTGCTCGTAGATGGAACTATGGTGCTCGTAGATGGAACTATGGTGCTCGTAGATGGAACTATGATGCTCGAATATGGTGCTCGTTGGTGGAACTATGATGCTGGAATATGGTGCTCGTTGGTGGAACTATGATGCTGGAATATGGTGCTCGTTGGTGGAACTATGATGCTCGAATATGGTGCATCATATCCATTAGGATCTTAATTCCATATATTCAATTTATGTTCCATTAAGATTTATGACCCATAAATTCTAATGTAGAATTTACATGCCTAATGGACCTGGATTACATTCCATTTGTTGATCATAGAAATCTTTAAATTTCAACTAGTAATTTTCTTGTCTATTCATAGCATCTGTGATATTTTATCTGGTAGGTAATTTTCTTGCATATTGGCCATTTCGGCCATTATTTAATTACCTAGTCGAATAGAAATGAAATTCATGCAACCCAATGCTCAATTTCTCGAAACTCGAATTGTCATCGCGAAACAACCTTGCATGTCGTAGCTGTAAGCTTAAGATATCTTTTGGAGTACTCTCGTTGAATTTATGAACTAAAGCGCGCTTTTCTTTGTTGAGAATTTACGTTTGTGAGGCTTTGTCTAACACAATTTAATTGTTATTTATTCATATTGTTCCTCATTGCAAGGTTTACCAAGGAGTGCATGCTGTCCAGAATGGTCTTGCTATGCCAGCTCTACGTAGATGACTTCAAGTGTTCGGGGTTATGCTTCCTTGTGTGCCGAGTTGTGTTACGAGTGTCCGATGAAATATTTTGTCTGGTCAACTTTCTGCAAGAGGAAAAATTAGAAGTCTTCTTTGTTTTTTGATTATTTTAGTGTATTACTGTATTGTGATCGTGGGATGCATTAAAGGTTAAGATAAACCCAGGTAATTCAGTATCAGGGGTGACATCTTCACTCCACAATCGTTGAGCTGTTCATTTTAGAAGTGCTCTACAAATCGACGTTGCTCTCCAGTGTGTGTTATGGTAGCAAATGGCCTCTGTGAGACATAATTGTTCGTGGTTACACGTGGCAGGTGCGAGACATTGTTCTTGGTTACAAGTAGCAGATGCAAGACCGTGTTGTTCTTGGTTACAAGTGGCAGATGCAAGACAGCTTTGTTCTTGGTTACAAGTGGCAGATGCGAGACATTGTTCTTGGTTACAAGTGGCAGGTGCGAGACATTGTTGTTCTTGGTTACAAGTAGCAAATGCAAGACCGTGTTGTTCTTGGTTACAAGTAGCAGATGCAAGACAGCATTGTTCTTGGTTACAAGTGGCAGGTGCGAGACATTGTTGTTCTTGGTTACAAGTAGCAGATGCAAGACCGTATTGTTCTTGTTTACAAGTAGCAAATGCAAGACCGTGCTGTTCTTGGTTTCAAGTAGCAGATGCAAGACACTATTGTTCTTGGTTACAAGTATCAGATGCAAGACAGTATTGTTCTTGGTTACAAGTAGCAGATGCAAGACCGTGTTCTTGGTTACAAGTAGCAGATGCACGACTGTGTTGTTCTTGGTTACAAGTATCAGATGCAAGACAGTATTGTTCTTGGTTACAAGTAGCAGGTGCAAGACCGTGTTCTTGGTTACAAGTAGCAGATGCAAGACCGTGTTCTTGGTTAAAAGTAGCAGATGCAAGACTGTGTTGTTCTTGGTTACAAGTAGCAGATGCAAGACCGTGTTCTTGGTTACAAGTAGCAGATGCAAGACTGTGTTGTTCTTGGTTACAAGTAGCAGATGCAAGACAGTATTGTTCTTGGTTACAAGTAGCAGATGCAAGACCGTGTTGTTCTTGGTTACAAGTAGCAGATGCAAGACTGTGTTGTTCTTGGTTACAAGTAGCAGATGCAAGACTGTGTTGTTCTTGGTTACAAGTAGCAGATGCAAGACCGTGTTCTTGGTTACAAGTAGTAGATGTAAGACTGTGTTGTTCTTGGTTACAAGTAGCAGATGCAAGACCGTGTTGTTCTTGGTTACAAGTAGCAGATGCTAGACTGTGTTGTTCTTGGTTACAAGTGGCAGATGCGAGACGTTTTTCATCTCAGTTACAAGTGGCCTCTGTGAGACAGTGTTGTTTTTGGTAACGAGTTATCTGCATCAGTTTTGTTATGGTGTGAGGATCATCTATGTGCATTATTGATGAGATGAACATACATGTTGTCATGACATGTCTGTTTTATTAATTCCTGTAAAAAAATGTGAACTACTTCATTTTCTGATACGATTTGATTGTGTATATCAATTACATAAGTTTACCTAGCAGTGTTGGTTGGTAGTAAATAGCCAGCGCAATGCTTCAGGAGTGAGAACATATTGCGTGTGTGAGGGCCGGAGCTCAGAGTTAGGCAGGCGTTCTTTTTGTTGAAATAAAATATTATTGTTAGATAAAGGACCACCGTTTTTCTGTTCACTGCTGTCGTGTTTTTCCGCACCTACTACATACTTTCTTCTTCAACTTTTATCAAGTTTTATGGACTTCTTTCTCAACTCGCTGTTAATATGCCCTTTCTGCATAGATTCTGCGTTCTCTTATCTCCATACTAATTGGAGCTTTGGATAACCTTTGTTTCCTATAGGGAGGTTTACAATGACATCTAATCGTCATACTGCACCCTCATGTACTGTATGTGTATTCACTATTCTTTGCGTGTATGGTGGGTAAATAATAATAATTATCATAATATTAATAATGAAAATTCTGCGTGTTTTGTAGAACTTGACAAGTCGTGAGGTGAGAGGCTTGGTCCTTTTCTGCTTGCATGTCTCCTCTCAGGGCCCCTCAGGGAGGTACAACTATTGTATCTATGGGAATTAGGGCTCCAAGGGAAAAAATGTGAGGGCCCGAGTTGAGAGTTAGGTAGGCCTTCTTTTTGTTGAAATAAATGTTTTTTTTTGTTATGTTAAGGACCAACTTTTTTCGGTTCACGCTGTCCTGTTTTTCAGCATCTCTCACTTTCTTCTTCAACTTTTATCTTATTTCATGAACTTCTTTCTCATCTCACTGTTTCTATACCCCTTCAGCATAGATTCCTCATTTTCTTATCTCCATTCTAAATGGTGCCTTCCTCCTTCCTCTCTTCAATACGCTCTATTTTTTGTAGCGGTTAGGAAGGCTAAACTAACTTATAGTCTAATCTAATCTCCTCTCAGAGGTACAATTATTGTCCAATGCCTCTTGCAGGAGGAAATTTGAGGTCCTGACTTGAAGGTTATGCTGGCCTTCCTCATGTTGAAATAGAATAGTTTTGCTTTTTGTTATGTTACGAGCCATCTTTTTTCGGTTCATTTTTGTATTGTTTTCAGATGCTACTACTTTCTTCAATTATATCTCAGTTCATGAACTTCTGTCTCAACTAACTCTCTACGTCTTATATTGAGAATTTTTTTTTTAAAAGCCGATATGTTGTCATGTATCTCATGTGCCAACCTTTTTGAAAATGAACGGTTTTTTTTTTCTTTCTTTCTATGCGCAGGGAATGCACTCTCTTCTATCTCTCTTTAGTGGGAACACACTTTGCGTATAGATTCCTTGTGCCCTAAACCCCAATCTAACTGGTGTTTTCCTCTTTCCTTTCTGAAGAACGTTTTTGTTGTGGTTAGGATGGCTCAAATGAACTTATTTAATTTTAAAAGGAATTCTTGTTTACTTACGGTCGAACCGTGCACACTCGTAACAGTATGTTAGTTTTATGCCATAATTTTCATTTAATTTTTTAAGGCAGTCCTGCTCTTCTAACAACTGGTCAGTGCCTTGTGCCTTGATTTCACGTTAGCTCTCTATCCTGTCTTGAAATGTGCAGATTATTTTTTGCCTGTTCTAAAGTATGGAGGTGTTCTTTCAAGGTTTTTTCGAAGATGTTGTTGTTCTGTGAGTTTTTCATTGTTTTATTCCACTGTCTTGAAGAATGTACTTGTTCATTATTCTTCCTCAACCGTTATCTGGTGGCCAGTACAATATAGTGTTTAGCAATGCAATTTAATTGTCTTCTTTGGCTGCTTTAATTACTTTTCATGGACTCTACATGATTTTGTAGCTGGAATTTTCTAATTCATTTTCTGTTTGTCTGACTTCCTACGCAGAGTTTAGATAGTTGTAAAATGAACGTGCGTTTGAAGATGTTGACCCTCTCTCAACTGCCACAAAGAATGTTGAGCGAGTTTCATGAAAAGAGCATTCATTCAGCTTCAGTATGGCAGCAACAGGTGAAGAAAACTTTGCTTGCTAATTCTTTAAGAAGAACTCTACCTCCAAGTGAATTAGTGCCAACAATTTCAGTGGCAAGCCCTGGAGTAGTTCAGACTTGTAGAATTTCGCATGATGCTTCAAGTGGCGTCAGACACTCCAGCACAGCTGCCGCTGCTCCAAAGGAGTTCTTCATTGGAACTCCTTCAGGACGCATTGCAGGTAAACAGCAAGCATTTTTTGGTCAAATGAATCGGCTTTGGTTCTAGTAACAAACTTTTTTAAACTTAACAATTGTGATCTAAAATTTGAAGTTTGAGATGGAAGGACCCACTAGTCGTTTCATTTCTACGTATGATTTGTTGGAATGAATGTCATTTCAAGTTAGTCAAATGTAAACAGCTCTGAGGTTAGTGGCTTATGTATTTAAAATTTGTGGTTGTGTTGTAATATTTGAAAGTTTAAGTTGAGAGAACTCGCTTGTTTTACTGCTTTGAATGACGATTCACTGGGTTGTTGTATTTGTTCTTGTATTTGCTATGCATGTTGTGTCTGCGTGATATTCTGATCTGGATAATTTTGTTTCCTTGAAGCACTAACTGAAGCTAGGTAAGTAACTGGTGGGCCACTGCTTTGTGTATGTTTTTAATCCTGTTGTTGAAGTGACCAATTGACATAACCTTGTTGCTTATTTTCTCACATTGGGTAGAAAAAAATTCACATTTACTCCAGTACTTACATTTCCTTACTTAAATTTACTTTGGTAATTTTTTCTTGGCTATTATCTTGTTTCATTACTTTCTTTTGGTTTTGCTGTTCATATGTGTGGAGTGTGGGGAGACATCTTCTGCATAGATTCCCATTCCTTTAATTCTATACTGAATAGTATCTTCTTCCTCTCTTGGGAACTGCATTGTTGTAGTTAGAGAGATGCTTAAACTACCGCATGACATTTAATCTCGAAATCATAGGTTACTTGTTGACATATTAGTCAAAAACGTGTTCTTTTTACCAGAATTTTTGCGTGTTAGTTAGTGCCTCACTTCAGCTCTCTTGTGCATAAATCAAAGGGGGCTAACACATAGGTCTATTAACATTTGTCTGTGTTTGGTAACATCTGGTGTTGTGCAGCTTAACACGTTAACTGCGATGGGTTAAACTGAAGTTCAATAGTCAATTCAATTTTAAAGTCAATTGATTGTGGTAATCAACTTTGAAAATAGCAAACATTAACTGGGTCGGGCTTTTATCTAGCTTTCATTAAGTATTTAAAAAAAAATGAGTTAGTAACTGCAGATGGGTCAGCAGCACTCTGAAAATCCCCTAAGTGACCACTGGTCACTTTGCAGGAAATGTGTTAATGGGGATATTTTTATATTTGGGAGATTTTTTCATCATGTATATTTAGAAACTAAAGTGAGGGGCTAGGTATGGTTCTTCTTATGTTGCTCTTATAACTTTGAGTTGTTGAGCTGTTCTTTTGGCTGTTGAAGTTACATTTATCTTGTGATTAAGGGCTTGGCTCTGAAGACTGAGACAATTCTCTGATACTTGACTCTCTTCTATTTTTTTCGTGATTTGTAATTTTAGAACGGGCCAGCAATGAACTAATAATGAAATTGGTTTGTTTGTGCTATGGTAGAGCTGTGCCATCAAAAGTAACTGGTTGAAGAGATCCATTCTACAAGCCCATTTCTTGGTGGTTAGGAATTCCTACAAGCCCATTTCTTGGTGGTTAGGAATTCCTACAAGCCCATTTCTTGGTGGTTAGGAATTCCTACAAGCCCATTTATTGGTGGTTAGGAATTCCTACAAGCCCATTTCTTGGTGGTTAGGAATTCCTACAAGCCCATTTCTTGGTGGTTAGGAATTCCTACAAGCCCATTTCTTGGTGGTTAGGAATTCTTACAAGCTCACTTTTGTTTGATTAGTACTTCTTACATGCACATTTTTCTTTGGTTAGGAAAAGTATGGAATGAAGAGGCCCCTGTAGCTCTTCTGTGCATCCATGGCTACCTGGACAACGCGGGCAGCTTTGATCTGCTGGCGCCGCTGCTGCCAGACCACCTGTGCTGCGTTGCCTTTGACTTCCCTGACCATGGCTGGTCTTACCACAACCCACCTGGCAGCAGCATTCCGGTGCTCCATTATGTCATCCCCATAGAGAGAGTCGTCAGGCACTTTGGCTGGAAGCAGGTAATCTCTCTGAAGTAGAGCACTCCTCAGGGGATACAGCTATTGTGCCTATGGGAATTAGCTTCATTGGGTTAATATGTGAGAGGGCTCAAGGTGAGAGTTGGGTAGGCCTATTTTTGTGGAAATAAATTTTTTTTTGTAGTCTTAAAGGTAATCTTTTTGTTTGGTTCAATGCTGTTCTCTTGCTTTCAGATCTTACTACTTTCGTCTTCAACTTTTATCTTGTTTCATGAACTTCTTTCTCAACTTTGTTTTTATGCACCTTATGTATAGATTCCACACTCCCTCATCTCCATACCAGATGGTGCCTTCCTCCTTCCTCTCTTTGTATTGCCTTTTTTCTGATGGGGAGGCTTAAACTAACATGTAATCTAATCCTCAGGTGATCCTATTGGGGCACAGTCTGGGTGCTGGCCAAGGCATTCTTTACGCAGGCACAAGGCCCTCCCTAGTGCACTCCTTCATCTCCCTTGACTTAGTGAAGCCCATACATTGGGATTCTAAAGATCAGCCTGTGTCTACAGAGCAAAGCTTGAATAACCTGTTCTTGAACGAACACAAGCAGCTCCACAAGAAGCGCCCCTCCTATACCTATGATGAGCTCCTCAAACAAGCTCTGAAAAAACACGAGGGCAAGTTGGGTGAGTTCACCGCTCCTTTAAGATGCATAAGATTTAAGATTTTAAGATTTTTATATTTTGGTTTAGTTCTAGTATATTGTTTATCCCCTTTAGGGGGCTTTCACTTTTTGGTTTGGTTCTACTATATTATTATTATGTGTGCCTCCTAACCACTTTGAAAGGTTTGAATGCAACAGCCTTATTATGTGTGCCTCCTAACCACTTTGAAAGGTTTGAATGCAACAGCCTTATTATGTGTGCCTCCTAACCACTTTGCAATGTTTGAATGCACATTTACGAATGGAAATCCACTGTTTTATAGAATTATGCCACCTGAGCGCATTGGCAAAGCTGAGCATTTAATTTTGCGAGTTAAATATAAAAGTATGATTTCAAATGCATTGTTGAATACGAGTGCAGCATCCTTTATTATAATGTTCAATGAATTGTTATAGTTTCCTTAGATTCTTATCAAAGGACTTCAAATTGTAATTACACCATAATTATTACAACAAACTTTTCATCAAGTTCCCCCATGGAAAGCAAAAAATTAAAAGTATGTTAAACGGACATTAAATTCAAGGACTTTTCAAAGATTATTATTGAAGGCCTCCTATTTTCAATCATAGTCTTCAATCTACTTAGGAAAGCTTACCAGGAGACCCAAAGCACTTCTTGTGGAAAGAAAGCCCATTGTTGACGCAGATTCCCCTCAGGATGATACAACTATTGTATCTATTGGAATTAGCGCTCCCAGGGGGACAATGTGAGGGCCCGAGCAAAAGGTTAGATAGGCTTTCTTTTTGTTAAATTAACATAGGTTTTTGTTTTGTTACAGACCAACTTTTTTCCGGTTCACTGCTGTCCTGTTTTTTCAGCACCTACTACTTTCTTCTTCAACTTTGATCTTGTTTCATGAGCTTCTTTCACATCTTATTGTTCCTATGCCCTTTCTGCATAGATTCCACGTTCCCTTAACTCCATACTAAATGGTGCCTTCTACCTTCCTCTCTTTAGAGCTCATTTGTTGAGGATAGGGAGGCTTAAACTAACTAATAATCTAATCTAATCTAATCTATTGACGCAGATTAGATTTGACCAAAAAGCCTAGGGTGTTCAAATCCGGGTCCTTTGAGGGCCAATCTTTTTTGCTGACGAACATTGGAGAGTGCTCCTGAATCCAGCATTAGTCATTTTTGAGCTACATATAAGGGGTGTAATTTCTTGTTGAAGGATCCAGCGTGCACCACTAAAGTGTTCACGTGCCTAGGTATAGCAGTTCTGCCTCCAATGTATCTGAAATGTAATGCTGGCTGTTGAGTTTGACTCCTGAAGGACCAAAAACGAGAGGATGCCTCACAGGGGCAGAGATTGCAAACTAGACCATCATAGACGGTAGATTCTGGCGTTGTTCCCCTTTGCTGCCTTTCACTGATCCATCTTTACGCCAAACTCTGTCATTTTGAGCTCCCACACTGAAAGAAATAATAGCCCTATTTTGAAACACCCAGGTGCATCTGACGTTTGTCCCAAAACCGAGACACGCAGATGCATCATCAATGAGACACCCAAGATTAGGATGCACACCAGTGTCTCCAGACCCGATTTAGAGACGCTCTAGTGTCTCACTGAAAGTGCTTCAGTGTCTCATCGATGAGACCCTTGGGCTTCAGTTTGAGGCATTTACAACTGATGTCTCACACAAAACTCTACGGATATTAAGCTGTAGCATTGCACTGCCAAGCAAGGTTGACGCTTCCAGCGCTATGAAGAAATTTGAATACGCTTACGTATTCTAGAGCTAAGCGCTAGCTGCTGCTGGTGACATAAATACTTGGTCTAACCGCTGAAGAGCTGCGCCAGGGACATCACTCGTCTCCAGCAGTTAGGCCTTTTTATGCCACCAGCTGCACTTCTCGTTCCGCTGAGAGCGGTAACGACTATGCGCTAACTGTCCCTGAAGAGACCATTTTCACAGTCTACGGGAGAAGTTATATACGTGACCAAAATTTAATTTGGTCCGTGTTACATTTACTGGACACTTAAACAACTTTAGTCAGATTTGAGGGGTGACTAAGCTATTACATTATCATCGCCAATAAAAGATAGGCATCATTTTGAGACGCTTCACGCTCATCGGGGTGTCGCACTTCCGATGAGACATCTACTCAGTTTTTGAGACGTTCTGGCTATCTATGAAACACCTGAACAGCCATGAGACACTTAGAAAGGCAAAAATTTCTTTCAGTGCAAGATGAATGTGCGCGGTCTCGAGATGAAGTGTAGGTAAGCCTTCCTTTTTCCAAAATGGAATAGTTTTTTGTTTATTCATAGGCTAATTTTTGGCTCCTCCTGACCTGTTTTTCTGCACCCACTACTTTCTTGTTCAAATTTCATCTTGCATCATGAACTTCTTTCTCAACTTACTGTTTCTCTGCATCTTGCCTGTAGATTCTGCATTATTTTAATTCCTTAGTAAATGGGGGCTCCCACCTTCCTCTCTTTGGAACGTATTTGTTAAGGTAAAGGAGGCTTAAACCAACATTTAATCTCTCACTCAAAACCACGCAGAGGGACATGACGCTGGCTGGTTTCTTTGTGGTCGTCGTGACTCGAACGTCAGTACTCGGCGAGGCAATCTAATAATCGTTAAGTTTGTTACTAGTCCTATTAACTGTAAAATATTCTCATCAGAACAAAAACTTGATGGCTGATCCGTTAGTCTTTAAATAGTGGAAAACATTCATGCACCCCTCCGAATAAACTCGTTTATCTTGCTATTTGGGAGGTGCTTCATACCTTGTGCATCAGAGGTTAGGCTTTGTGAATTTTTGCGATTCTGACGAGCCTCTTCCCAGCCAATATCGGAAATGACATCGTTAGATTGGCCTTTACACTTCTTTTGAGGCTGGCTTAACCCTTTAAACACCCAAGTGGACTGTACGGTCCTCCTTCAAAAATAGCCTCAATACATTGTATTTCTCGTAAAATTAGTTCCCTGATGTGTTTTTTGGACTGCACTGTCAAGTGGCAGTTCCTTCCTCATCCTGAAATGGATGAATATCTGATGCCGGTGCCAGTTTAACGATGGTGGTTGTGATAACGGTAACATGAGTACAACATGTGGACGTTAAAGGGTTAAGGCGAGGCTTCCTAATTTTTTATTATCGTGTGTGTAACTCTGAAAAATTTGCAAAGATTCATAAAGAGGCTCATCATAAACTATTCGTTTAGAACACTGGAAAAATTTTGCGAGATGGACCGAGTTTGGGTCTGCTGAACGAATTCACTGATAATTTAAAGGAATCAAACTTTTAAACGTTTTGAAATTTGTACAGATTCATCTGAAATATCTTGTGCAGTAAGTTGGCTTCTATCATCTCCTGTTCGATTATTCTCTATGTTCTGCTCAAGAATTTTCTTTAAAGTTAATATAGTTGTTGAATCAAGTTAACCTCTCTGTATCTGAAAAATAATTTAATGTTAGGACTAACAATTGCATTTGAAAAATCTTTATGTGTGCAGATAAAAGTACCATGGAAATCCTCATGAAGAGAGGAGCTGAGAAGCTTCCTGATGGTCGTTATTCGTTCACTCACAGCCTCAACGTAAGCAAGTTGTGCTAGAGGTGACCGGCTGATTTTTAATTGCGGGCTTTTTAATAGTATTTGTTTTTCAGTTCTAAGTTTTTTTGTGAGTATTGTTTATGTTGCTAGGTCTTGATATTCTTTTTGATACATATTTACATGGCTTTCTTTATTGAATCCTTCTTTGTTAGACAATTATTTCTGGGAATTTTCATAAGTTCTTCTTTAAGTCATATCCATGTGTACTTCTTTTAGCCTGTAT
>CM059557.1:7710480-7951506 GCA_030386875.1 Morinoia aosen | reverse complement strand
AGTGATGGGCAGTAATTCCTCGGAAGTGATGGGCAGTAATTCCTCAGAAGTGATGGGCAGTAATTCCTCAGAAGTGATGGGCAGTAATTCCTCAGAAGTGATGGGCAGTAATTCCTCAGAAGTAATGGGCAGTAATTCCTCAGAAGTAATGGGCAGTAATTCCTCAGAAGTGATGGGCAGTAATTCCTCAGAAGTGATGGGCAGTAATTCCTTAGAAGTAATGGGCAGTAATTCCTCAGAAGTAATGGGCAGTAATTCCTCAGAAGTAATGGGCAGTAATTCCTTAGAAGTAATGGGCAGTAATTCCTCAGAAGTAATGGGCAGTAATTCCTCAGAAGTAATGGGCAGTAATTCCTCAGAAGTAATGGGCAGTAATTCCTCAGAAGTGATGGGCAATAATTCCTCAGAAGTAATGGGCAGTAATTCCTCAGAAGTAATGGGCAGTAATTCCTCAGAAGTAATGGGCAGTAATTCCTCAGAAGTGATGGGAAGTAATTACTCAGAAGTGATGGGAAGTAATTCCTCAGAAGTAATGGGCAGTAATTCCTCAGAAGTGATGGGAAGTAATTCCTCAGAAGTAATGGTAAGTAATTCCTCAGAAGTAATGGGCAGTAATTCTTCAGAAGTAATGGGCAGTAATTCCTCAGAAGTAATGGGCAGTAATTCCTCAGAAGTGATGGGCAGTAATTCCTCAGAAGTAATGGGCAGTAATTCCTCAGAAGTAATGGGCAGTAATTCCTCAGAAGTAATGGGCAGTAATTCCTCAGAAGTAATGGCAAGTAATTCCTCAGAAGTAATGGGGAATAATTCTGCCACAAAAATACATTGCAGAGGCCTGTCACGCACAAAGATGCTGTAAGAATTTCTACAACTGAAATACCCTTGCGTTTTGTCTAACATTGCTCCTTGTGCTGCAGAAAAGAAGGACATGGAAATTCTCCTGAAGAGAGGTGCAGAGCAGCTCCCTGATGGCCGCTATGCCTTCACCTACAGTCTCAACGTAAGGCATTTCATGTTCCTTACCTCGCATGCTTAATTTTATACATGTTGAAGCGTGCGTTACATGCTGTAATGACTTTTGAATACCTAATTCTTACCTTGCATGCTTAATTTTATACCTGTTGAAGCGTGCGTTACATGCTGGAATGACTTTTGAATGCATAACAGAAGTATGAAAAGGTGAATTTTTTGTGTTCATATATCGTCAACATGTAGACCGTTCATTTATTTGTGTCCACATGTCATCATGTAAACCATATTTTAAATGATGTATTGTGAAGCCGAAAAACAGAGTCGAGTGATCATTGATGTTAGCGTGCGTTTTGCATCACCAGATGTAGAAAAAATTGTAAATGTAGACCCCTCAGGGGGATACAACTATTTTGTCTGTGGGAATTAGCGCTCCCAGGGGGACTATGTGAGGGCCGGAGCTAAAGGTTAGGTAGACTTCCTTTTTGTTGAAATAGAATAGGGTTTTTGCTTTGTTACGGACCATCTTTTTCGGTTCACTGCTGTCCTGTTTTTCAGCACCTACTTTCTTCTTCAACTTTTTCTTGTTTCATGAACTTCTTTCTTAGCTTACTGTTTCTGTGCACGTTGTGCATAGGTTTCGCGTTCCCTCAACTCCATACTATATGGTACCTCCATCCCCTTCTCTTGAAACATCTTTGTTGTGGTAAAGGGAGGCTAAAACCTTCTAATATAATGTAAATGTAGAACAAAACTACGTCTACAATTTGTGTGTTTTGCAGCTGGTGATCTCGAGCAGCTGGGTGATGAACTACGACCAAGTCGTGGCCTACGCATCACAGCTACGCAGTCGCCTCATGGTGCTCAAGGCTCAAGATGCCACGCTCTATGAAGATAAGAAGCATGCTGATGCTATCCTGCCAATTTACAAGTGCGTGTGCTGTTTTTAGAACCTAGCATCGTGTTTAGTGTGTCCTCTTTTGCAGGTTATGAGGCGTTTCTTAGAACTGCTGAGCCTAGCGTTGTATTTAGTGTGTTCTCATTTGCAGGTTATGAGGTGTGTCTTAGAACTGCTGAACCTAGCGTTGTATTAAGTATGTTCTCCTTTGCAGGCTATGAGGTGTGTCTTAGAACTGCTGAAGTATGTTAAGTTTTAATTGTTGTACATATGAGCGTGCGTGATTGACTTTTGATATTGCTGTACATATGAGCGTGCGTGATTGACTTTTGATATTGCTGTACATATGAGCGTGCGTGATTGACTTTTGATATTGCTGTACATATGAGCGTGCGTGATTGACTTTTGATATTGCTGTACATATGAGCGTGCGTGATGAATTATTGATATTGATGTAACATTTCTGCGCGTGTGTGCAGACAGTCGAGCGTGGAGTTCGAGTACCACGAAGTACCCGGAGGCCACCACGTGCACCTGTCCGAGCCGGAGACGGTGGTGCCGCTCGTGGCGCGCTTCTTCCGCCCCTCCGCCCTCCCCCACAACAACGCGGCAGAGGGCGGCGGCAGTCTGGTGACCCAGGGGCTACGCAGGCTGCAGGCCGGGAGCTCTTAGCGACTTACATAGGCTGATAGCGCAGTGCTTCTTTACCTTTTTACTCCCACGCCCCCCTTAAGGATATTACTTAGGCAAGTGTTTTGTTTTATATAATTATAAACAGTGTAGTGTACACGACCCGTCAAGAAGGGCAGAATTCGATAATGTACTTAAAATTTTCTCAAAGTAAGGATGACAAACAAGTAGACCCACGATTAAAATATTCTTGTACTTGTGCACTGGTATAACTCGTATCACAGATACGGTCATTGAGCAGTCTTAAAGTTCACGCCCCCCAGGTATTATAAGAACCAATGTGTTAGCAACTCTGTTAGCCCACCATCGACTTAAGCTGGGGATACATTGACACTCGCATTGAAAGCTCACAACCGTCGGGCGCGGGCAAGTGCACGCAGCCAAAGGATAGCGATCGTTCACATTGGCACAGCGCTAGCAGGCAGCAGAAGCGTCAAAGTCGGCGGGCGGAGTGTATTGCTCACACTGCTCAGTTGCAATCCAGACGCTACGTTGGGAGGTACTGCGCTCCGCGCTCTAGTACTTCTCGCCAGGAGCTGCTGATGCTTAGTAGAATAGCGCTAATAATTTATTTCGTATGTCATTGATTGCACGTTCTTCAATGTTCTTGTTTTTGCTGATTTTTGTTGCGCATATGCAGCATAAAATATGAAGGCTTCGGCAAGAATTATGCTAGTAAAACCATATGTAGAAACACTCGATGCATATATGCTACACTCTATGCATAATTGCGGAAGCGCATATTACATGCTAAGCAGAAATATGCATCCATATAAATGCTTCACTTGAATAGCTCCAAATTTATATTTTTTTGTGAGGAAAATTGTACAGAAACAATGATACAGGATACAGTGTACTTCTTCATACACGGAAAAAATAATTTCTTTCATAATTTTCTATTAATAATTAAGTGTATACAATTTTCAACTAATTTTTATAACTTATCTGAACATAAATATTTTGAAACAGAAATAATTCTAATCTGAACGAGTCAAGGACGATGATAACGAACGAAAAAAAAAGTAATCTAATCCAAGGCTGGTTCTGAACTATATATGTTTTTCATGAATGCAAGGAACATTTCTTAATCCTTCTTTTATACGAGGAATATATTTTAGCATCAAATTCGAGGGTTGCACTTGATAATTGCGTGGTAGTTGAGATTTTTAAAAACAAATCTTCTACGATTATCTGCCAGCAAAGTTTTATGCAGCGAAAACTTCCACTCGACAGCGCAAGAAACAAGAGGAGCAAAAGTGAAGCAAGCTAGTTCGAATATTCCTTTATGGATTCATCCATTGCGTCAGAGATCTCACGAGTCAAAATTGAGTTGATTGTTTTTATCTTTTCAAAACCTTTGTTTATCACCAAAATGCAATTTAACTCTTCATAATACCTTGTATCATATCTGTTCTTCAATGTTACCTCTACGATATCCATTAATTTTATTGCTCTCAAAGTAAGAAGTCCCTGTGTTGTTATGCAAGAGCAATAATAATTATTCATATCCTTCGATAACAATAATTTGATAAAGTGTGCACTAAGCCCAACAAAGTTCTGCGTGATAATATTTAGAAACTAAAACCTTGTACCACGCAAAACATCACTAACGTGTTCTGAGTGAAAAAAAGTTTTATATATCACCTGTTTCTCGCAATAAATGCGATAGAGAAATTCTTCCTGGGCTTGAAAATCTTCAAATTCCTTGAAGTATTCTAAATATGATGCTCCTTGTTCACCTTCGGCATGATTGTAGATCACTTTTAGCCGCACTAATCTCAAATACACTTCATAAGGAACTATATCTAAAAAAAACTTGAGCTAATTCCCGCAAAATTAAAGTTAACTTTTGAAGTAGCTGTATCAACTTACAATTATTATTGATTTACGAAAAATTTCAATTTACAAAATTGATCCAGTTATTCAAAAAGAATTAAATAAAACTGGATGAAAAAAAATATAATTTAAAAGTAATGGGAAGGTTTTACTAGGTTTCAGTTTACTGCCACTTACAGTTAATCATGCATGTTCGTCATATTTTATGCTGTTCCGAGGAAAATATGCGATATGCTCACACTGCATTTATACTTGCGGGCATATTTTATGCTATCTAAAATATACTCAAAAGCATATATATGCAATATGTTCAATGTCACATCCCTACTGATGACATGCTGCAGGCTACGGCTCATCTGTAGATGGAGTGATTGACGGGCAGGCGGCGGCAAAGAATGGCTAGGGAGAATGTCCAAGTGAACCTCACTTTGCCCGCCTGCTAGCCCGGCAACAGTGTATGTGCCCGTCGAAGTGACACTCAGAGTGTTGAAAAGAGTGTCAATGTGGACCCACCATTAGTCGGGCTAGCCCGCCCACTGATGCGATGCAATAGGTTCGACGCCTTGCGAAACCGCACGGTTCATTTGTAGCACCGTAGGAATAGCATTGTGTTGGCTAGCTCACCGACAACTGAGGCGAATCGCATCACATCGAATCGCATCAGTAGGTGGGCTGCCTTAATTTGACGATCTGTTTATATGGCCAATAAATTTTGGATTCAATGTTAGACGCTTGATGAGTAACTTTTGTTTCTTTTATTAAAGTGTAATATGTTTTGTTTGTGCAGTTTTTCATCGTCATAATTATGCTACCTAGTCAATCGTATATGTCTTCATTTGTGCAAAAGTTGCACATGTTTGTCGCTCAGTAGCACTGGGGGCCATTTTTGGTACGGCATTTCTTTGACCATGATTCGTTTCTTTGACCCCGTTTTGTTTCTTCAGGCATCATTTGCTCTGTGCTGCAGTGTTGACATACGCGTCACAATATCAGTTTCATGATCAGTGGTTTCTATATTATTTGTTAAGGAATAGAGCCATGTTTTTTGTATGCTTGATAAATCTTTGTATAGGTAACTGTATGATAAACTCCCAAGTGTTCATGTGGTTCAGGTTCAGTTCTATGTTGTCTAGATTTAGTGGCTTATGCCTTGTCAAATATTTGTATGGAATACCAGAGGAAACAAAATGTGTTCCATGTTTTTGTGTCCGTGTTGCTCTCATTGTCTGGAAATCTGTGCTACGCTCCCACGCTCTGAAGACATGTTCTGCTATTTTTTTTTCCTAAGACCTGTAATTGGGATACTAGTTTAGCGTGAATTTTATTTTGTGCTCCCTGTCGTAATTTACCTAGATCTCTGATAAAGGTTTGTCTGCTGAGTATTGCTTACTTCCTCTCATGAAAAACTTGCGCAGTGCCGTTGTCATATCTCAGGCAGACTCGTTCAATGTTTTCCACTGTCTGTAACGCAAGGCAGGGGACCGGCTGGCAGGTTACAAAGAAGCTTTTCGAGTTGCATTGATTTGTTCACACCATGTAAGTTAAAATTACCTACAGCTTTACACTGTCATGTCTGTGTAACCATGGGTTAACACACTGTAAAAGAAACAAGGTAGGGTCAGAGCAGTCTTATTTTTGTCAACCAAGTGGCAATGCTGATATCATGGCAACAAATTCAGTGCTTGTTACATCTGGCTACATTGCTAGCCTCAAACCTGGCACTACTATTGGCCTAACGACATGTCGCAAAGGTGAGGTCATGAAGTTTGTTTGAAATAAAGCCGTTCTATTAGCTAGCTGAATGAGAGGATGTGTATTATCCCCCTCAATAATGACTCTACCTTGGTTCCTCTACCGTGCTTCGCATCTCACATCGAGAATTTAGCTTTAAAAAATAAGTGTCTTGAATGTGTACTATCATTGATGCGTTGATAACCAAAAACAACGGCTTTTTACAGCGTTATGTAGTACGTGAACTGCGTTTACTGTACGGACATATGTGATACTTCGTTGTTCATTTCCTAATGCCGATTCACCAAAGCCTTTTGGGGATGATTTCTCGTGTTATTTAATGACTAATCGTTATGATTCCCTCAGGGAGGTTTAACTATCCCTCAGGGAGTTTCAGGTTTAGGTTAGAAAGGTTGGTCTCTGGCAGAGGTTCCATGAATACCCCATTCGTCATTCCCGTTTCCCTATTAATGATTCAAAGAAATAATGTTGTGTTGCAAGCTACTTGACTTGTAAATGTACAAGATACAAAATAATTTTACCTCTTACTACCCCAGTGGGGTAAAATACCCACAGGTTTGGAAGCCCTGGTGTATGTGGACTGGCGCCCCTAGGGGAGGTATTGCATGGTTACCTCGGCTGTAGGTTGGCCTGGGGGACTAATGTAAAGAGTACGTATTTCATACTGACTCTGCTTCTGTCAGTTTTCATGCCGACTCTGCTTCTGTCAGTTTTCATGCCATCTTTGCTACCTCTTCTTTGTCGCTTCTTCCTCTTTTTTCATAACTAGCTGTTCCTATGCGTAGGGTCGGCGTGTGAAGACACTTGTGCATATGTTCCCTGTTTTCTACATTTCATACTAAATGGTCCCTTCACTTGGATCTCTTGAGATCACCTTTGTTGTAATCAAGGAGTCTTGAAGTAAATAATATGATAATGCATATGTATATAATACATAATGATCGTTGTGACTGTACAATGTAGAATATATATTTATATCGGAAAACAATTTTAGTTTAAGATCTCTGTTACGACATATACCTTTTAAATCGAATGATAAAGACAAGTATTACAATCTAGTTTCCATTTTGTGTGATACCAATAAATACTTATTTGTCCTATATTCTTATTAAATAACTATGTTCTGTGTACTGCTATGGACTAGAGTCTGTCCTCATCTGCAGCGGGGGGTGGGGTCGGAGTCTGTTGGAGCTGCAATTCAAGCAATTTGTTTTTCATGTATTCTTTTTTTTTTTTTTTTTGAGACCCTGCCTTTGCTGGGCTTGACTAACTTGGGTATCAATGATTCTCATAAGTTAAAATTTTAGGGGAAATTGAACATGTTAGCAACAATATAACATTTTGGCTACAATTTCCCATTTTAGCTACAATATTAGCATTTTTGTTATAATTAAACATTTTAGCCATATTCGAAATGCGTAATGTGCGGCGTTATCGTTCGCAAACCTGAACATTTGCTAATACATATTTGGTCCAGTAATTCAAGCTATGCGCATGCATACCTAAGTGTATGAGAGTAGAGTTATTCAACCAATCCAAGTTCTCCAACCAATACAAAGCTGGATTGCAATTTTTCTACCAATAATATGCTGGATTTAATGTTTCCAACCACTACGATGCTGGACTCAAGTTATTGAGTGCTGGAACCCCAATTTTTTATGGTGTTGTAAGTTGAGATTCACATAATATGATATAGCATGATTAAAAAATCGGCTGTGTTAGAACCAGCACCACGAATACGGAAACGTGTTCATGCAAGGATTCTTGGTTAAATCGCACTCCCAAGGAGAAAATGTAAGGGCCCGAGCTGAGAGTTAGGTAGTCCTTTATTTGTGTTGAAACAAAATGCTTTATGTTAAGAACCATCGTTTTTCGGTTCACTACTGTCCTGTTTTTTCAGCCCCTACTACTTTCTTCTTCAACTTTGATCATGTTTCATGATCTTCTTTCTCATCTTACTGTTTCTATGCCATTTCTGCATAGATTCCGCGTTCCCTTAACTCCATACTAAATGGCGCCTTCTTCCTTCCTCTCTTTGGATCGCCTTTGTAGCGGAAAGGGAGGCTTAAACTAACTAATAAACTGATCTAATCTTTGTTAAACCTTGCCTTGTTAAATGTCTCTCTAGGCTGGGACTCGGTGACTTGTTTGTTATGGTTGATGCAGTGTACATGGGTGATTTGAAGCCATATTTGTTGTTCATTGTTGTGCCCTATAAATTAAATATTACGTTCGCATTGTGTTCATTGTTTTTATTGTTGCTATCACTGTTGTCTGTTGTGCCTAGCAGAACTCTGGAAAACAGTAAATACTGTTGTTTTACTCATGTTTCACTGTCCTTGGAGAGTCTGTGGCTGATCTCATTAGAGCCGCACTTCCTTCTCGTAATTTCTCATTAAATGGTCTCTCATCGCTACCATACACAGCAGCAGCAGCAGCAGACATCTTCTGTTGCTGGTTTGCAGCCCCTCGCACCACTTTCATATTTGAGGTTACCTTCATTTTGTTGTTCCTTCACTTGCTACCGCGCCCCTCACCCGCCACTCTTCTTCACGGTCCACTCAACCCCTCACTTCCGGGCCCCCACTTCCCACTTGACCTCTCTCTTCTCACTCAACCCATAACTTCCCACTCAACTCCTCTCTTCCCACTCAACCCCTCACTTCCAACTCAACCCCTCACTTCCCACTCAGCTCCTCATTCCATACTCAGCCCCTCATTCCCCACTCAGCCCCTCACTCCCCACTCTGCCCCCTACTCTCCCCCAGCCATAAGGGCAGGAAGCCGCAGAGGCAGCATGGCGTCGCTGCAGGGTCCTGACCAACCCCTCGGCCTAACCTCAGGTCTGTGCCAGCTGTGTGGGGCTGTGCCAGCTGTGTGGGGCTGTGCCAGCTGTGTGGGGCTGTGCCAGCTGTGTGGGGCTGTGCCAGCTGTGTGAGGCTGTGCCAGCTGTGTGGGGCTGTGCCAGCTGTGTGGGGCTGTGCCAGCTGTGTGGGGCTGTGCCAGCTGTGTGGGGCTGTGCCAGCTGTGTGGGGCTGTGCCAGCTGTGTGAGGCTGTGCCAGCTGTGTGGGGCTGTGCCAGCTGTGTGGGGCTGTGCCAGCTGTGTGGGGCTGTGCCAGCTGTGTGGGGCTGTGCCAGCTGTGTGGGGCTGTGCCAGCTGTGTGGGGCTGTGCCAGCTGTGTGAGGCTGTGCCAGCTGTGTGGGGCCGTGTCAAGTTAAATTGTAACTTTAGGAGCTGTAACTTCAGTGCTGCAATCTTAGAACTTGTAAACAACTTTAGAACTTCTTAACAATTTTAAAACTTGTGAACAACTTTAGAACTTGCAAACAACTTTAGAACTTGTAAACAATTTTAGAACTTGTGAACAACTTTAGAACTTGCAAACAACTTTAGAACTTCTTAACAATTTTAAAACTTGTGAACAACTTTAGAACTTGCAAACAACTTTAGAACTTCTTAACAATTTTAAAACTTGTAAACAACTTTAGAACTTCTTAACAATTTTAAAACTTGTGAACAACTTTAGAACTTGCAAACAACTTTAGAACTTCTTAACAATTTTAAAACTTGTGAACAACTTTAGAACTTGCAAACAACTTCAGAACTTCTTAACAATTTTAAAACTTGTGAAAAACTTTAGAACTTGCAAACAACTTTAGAACTTCTTAACAATTTTAAAACTTGTGAACAACTTTAGAACTTGCAAACAACTTTAGAACTTCTTAACAATTTTAAAACTTGTGAACAACTTTAGAACTTGCAAACAACTTTAGAACTTCTTAACAATTTTAAAACTTGTGAACAACTTTAGAACTTGTAAACAACTTTAGAACTTCTTAACAATTTTAAAACTTGTGAACAACTTTAGAACTTGTAAACAATTTTAGAACTTGTAAACAATTTTAGAACTTGTGAACAACTTTAGAACTTGCAAACAACTTTAGAACTTGTAAACAATTTTAGAACTTGTAAACAACTTTAGAACTTGTAAACAACTTTAGAACTTGTAAACAACTTTCGAACTTGTAAGCAACTTTAGAACTTGTTAACAACTTCAGAACTTGCAAACAACTTTAGAACTTGTAAACAACTTTCGAACTTGTAAACAACTTTAGAACTTCTTAACAATTTTAAAACTTGTGAACAACTTTAGAACTTGTAAACAAAATTAGAACTTGTAAACAATTTTAGAACTTGTGAACAACTTTAGAACTTGCAAACAACTTTAGAACTTGTAAACAATTTTAGAACTTGTAAACAACTTTAGAACTTGTAAACAACTTTAGAACTTGTAAACAACTTTAGAACTTGTAAACAACTTTAGAACTTGTTAACAACTTCAGAACTTGTAAACAACTTTAGAACTTGTAAACAACTTTAGAATTCCCCTCAGGGGGATACAACTATTGTATCTATAGGAATTGGCGCTCCCAGGGGGACTATGTGAGGGCCTGAGCTAAAGGTTAGGTAGGCTTCCTTTTTGGTGTAATAAAATAGGTTTTTGTT
Organism: Morinoia aosen; assembly: GCA_030386875.1. Lineage (NCBI taxonomy): Eukaryota > Metazoa > Arthropoda > Malacostraca > Amphipoda > Talitridae > Morinoia > Morinoia aosen. The sequence goes on along the minus strand of CM059557.1, from coordinate 7,940,853 downwards.
TTGTTACGGACCATCTTTTTTCGGTTCACTGCTGTCCTGTTTTTCAGCACCTACTACTTTCTTCTTCAACTTTTTTCTTGTTTCATGAACTTCTTTCCTAGCTTACTGTTTCTGTGCACCTTGTGCATAGATTCCGCGTTCCCTCAACGCCATTCTAAATGGTGCCTTCCTCTTTCCTCTCTTGGAACATTCTTTGTCGTGGTTATGGGAGGCTAAAATTTTCTTATATAATAATAACAATAACAACTTTAGAACTTGTAAACAACTTTAGAACTTGTAAACAACTTTAGAACTTGTAAACAACTTTAGAACTTGTAAACAACTTTAGAACTTGTAAACAACTTTAGAACTTGTAAACAACTTTAGAACTCGTAATCAACGCCAGAACTTGTGATTTCACAGCTTCAAATTTCAGGCTCGGAACTTCACACAAATAGAGTGGTCGTCATTTCAGATGCAATAACATAGGCGCTCGTGCAGACCTGCAGCGATGGCCCAGGAAGAAGCTCGAGAGTTCACCATACCCGTGCCCTATGGACACATTGCTGGTCAGTCCAACGGATACCATTACACCAACATTAGGTTTAGTACACCATTTGTACAACAATTTTACGTAATATTCACTGACGTCAGAAAGATCCCATGGGGTTTAGAAAAGCATTGGCGTACATGTATGACATCTTTGGTATGAGAACATTTCAAAATATTCACTATGTCCGCAATATCCCGCGTGTTTTAGAAGTTTTTCGTATGCGTGTATGGTACATCTTTGAAATGCAAAGTTTAAAGTTAGATCCACTGACCTCCGCAATACCCTGCGTGTTTTAGAACATTTCTTTGGTGTGCAAAATTTTACGTAATATCCGGTGACATCCGCATTATTCCGCGGTCATTTGTGTGCGCGTGAGGTACATCTTTGGCGTGCTAAAGTTTTGGAATGTGCGTCCTTGTGTCTGCAATAACCTCGATTTCTTTTTACAAGTGCTGTGGCGTGCTTGTGTTTGTTAAACAACGATGGCTGGCGAATATACGCAAATCGTTTGTACTGGTCCTCCAAATGTTCAGAAATATAATGAGAGTCGAAGCACTTTCAGCAAGGGAGATTTTTTAGAGTTGAGTTTCTAGAGTAATAAGGTTAAATAGAAAGAACTTTTTTAGGATCTCCTGAGAGCAGCATCTGTAGGGCAAAGAGTGTGAAGCTAAACTGTGTTCATTTGCAGGAGGGAATGATACTCTGAGTGCAGGTGTTAAGTTTTGGAGATCTTGTGCACTTCTTGACTTGTGTGAGGACAAATGTCAAGTTCAGTTATTCGAAACTTAAATCAAGTTTCATATGGGTTGAATACCTGAGTCTAATGCTTATCGATGTACGTTGAAGTTCGCGTAAGTTGATTCACAGCTCACAGTTCGATCGTACTTGAATGAGGTGGAGTGGAGTCACAACATAAAGTATGTGACGAACTCTACAATGCATGTGACAAACAACATACTTTGTCACAACATAAAGTATGTGACGGAGCGCTATGGTACAATTTACCTCTACTCCAACACCAGGCAAAGTGTGGCGGGCGAGCGCGCCAAGTGCGGTGCTGTGCCTGCACGGCTGGCAGGACAACGCTGGCACGTTCGACCACCTCGTGCCGCTGCTGCCCCACCACCTCTGTGTCGTGGCCATCGACTTCCCGGGGCATGGACTCTCCTCCCACAAGCCGCGGGGCTTCTCCTCCAACTTCATCGAGTACCTCATCACCATCGACACGGTCGTCAGGTTCTTTGGATGGTCACAGGTGCGTCTTGGTAGTGGTGGTGTAGGTGGCACTAGTGGTGGTGTTGGTTAGTGCTAGCGGTGGTGGTGGTGGTGTTAGTACGAGTTGTGCTGCACCACTCATGGTTTGACTATCAATATAAAACTTTAATGTTTAGAAATATTGAAAATTGAAGCTGTTGTGACACATTTCACTTCTCAAATTTCTTGAAACAAACCGTTTTTCTGTCGTGCAGTTGATACTGATGGGCCACAGCATGGGGGGTGCGCTGGCGATGCTGTACGCAGGCACACGTCCGTCCCTCGTGCACTCCATGGTGCTGCTGGACATGGTCAAGCCATTCCACGTAGAGCCCAGAGCCATGCCGGCCCAGACGGAGCGTGCCCTGGACACGTTAATTGGTATTGAACAGAAGCTCAACGGCCCCAAGCCTGCCTACACCGCAGAGGACCTCTTCCAGCGCGCCATGAAGAGCCATGAGAAGGCGCTCGGTGGGTGGTGTGTGTGTGTGATGGGTGTGGTGTGTGTTAAGAAGCCCTGTGGGATGTGTTTTGTGTGTTAAGGAGCCCTGTGTGATGTGTGTTGTGTGTGTTACGGAGCCCTGTGTGTTGTGTGTTAAGGAGCCCTGTGTGATGTGTGTGTTGTGTGTTAAGGAGGCCTGTGTGATGTGCATGTTGAGTGTTGCTAATGTAGATATTGCTATGTGACATGATGGTCTGTGTTTTGGGTGTATTGTGTGATTTAGAGACCTGCGTGTTGAGTGTTTAGGAGTCCTGTGTGGTGTGTGCATTGCTGTGTGTGTATATGAGTTCCGTGGGGTGTGTTTTATTGTGTGTTATGAGTCTTCTCAGAAGTATACAACTATTGTATTCATAAACATAAGCTCTCCTAAGGGAAGAAATGGGAAGGCTTGAATTGGAGATCAGGTTGGCCTTCTTTATGTTTAAATAAAGTAGAATTTTACTATTTTACGGACCTTCTTTTTACGCTTCACGGCAGTCACACTACCCAAGGTGTCGGAAACGGGTACTGGCTTAACCGGGGGTAATCGTCATTGCGTCCTGGTGTTAGTTATAGGGCGTTTGAAAAACAAATTTACATGTATCAGGTTTCATTGGACGCACACATCTTTTCCTTGACTCAAACACATCTTTTCCTTGACTCAAACACATCTTTGCCTTGACTCAAACACATCTTTTCCTTGACTCAAACACATCTTTTCCTTGACTCAAACACATCTTTTCCTTGACTCAAACACATCTTTTCCTTGACTCAAACACATCTTTGCCTTGACTCAAACACATCTTTTCCTTGACTCAAACACATCTTTTCCTTGACTCAAACACATCTTTGCCTTGACTCAAACACATCTTTTCCTTGACTCAAACACATCTTTTCCTTGACTCAAACACATCTTTGCCTTGACTCAAATACATCTTTTTCTTGACTCAAACACATCTTTTCCTTGACTCGCACATCCTTTTCTTGACCCACACATCCTTTTCTTGACCCACACATCCTTTTCTTGACCCACAAATCCTTTTCTTGACCCACACATCCTTTTCTTGACCCACACATCCTTTTCTTGACCCACACATCCTTTTCTTGACCCACACATCCTTTTCTTGACCCACACATCCTTTTCTTGACCCACACATCCTTTTCTTGACCCACACATCCTTTTCTTGACCCACACTTCCTTTTCTTGACCCACACATCCTTTTCTTGACCCACACATCCTTTTCTTGACCCACACATCCTTTTCTTGACCCACACATCCTTTTCTTGACCCACACATCCTTTTCTTGACCCACACATCCTTTTCTTGACCCACACATCCTTTTCTTGACCCACACATCCTTTTCTTGACCCACACATCCTTTTCTTGACCCACACATCCTTTTCTTGACCCACACATCCTTTTCTTGACCCACACATCCTTTTCTTGACCCACACATCCTTTTCTTGACCCACACATCCTTTTCTTGACCCACACATCCTTTTCTTGACCCACACATCCTTTTCTTGACTCACATCGTTTTCCTTGACTTATATCCTCTTTCATGATCAGACGAGGCGGGGGTGCGGACGCTGCTGAAGCGAGGCGCGCGGCAGCTGCCCTCAGGCCTCTACGAGTTCAGCTACGACCTCCAGGTGACGACCGCGCAAGTGTCTAATTGCAATTCGCGAGTCATCTTGTAATATATTATTTGCTATTGAAATTACAGCGGAAATGAAATTTTTAAGCAACATTATATTCAATCAATTTATTTCTCATTAAAATTACAGCAGAAAAATGCCAGCAAAACGTGAAATATACCTCGCTGTGGTTATTTGATGTTTTTTTGAGGCTCTACTGTATGTTTTTAATGTCAATTCTTGGAAAGTGAATGCTGGTGTGAGGTTGGTGACGGGACTGATAGTTAACCCTTCACCGTCTGCGTTTTATACTCATATAACTGTCATCACCATCATTACCACCATCATTAAACTGGTATAACCGTTATCACCGACCACCCTCACTAAACTGGCGGCGCCGGCATCATGCAGTCACCGACATCACAACAAGGAAGTGACCGCCCCTCGACAATGAACTTCCAAGAACACATTAGGGCACAAATTTCACAAGGAATAAAACATAGTAGACCTGTTTATGAGAGTGGATTTTGAAATCCACTTTGCTGGTAAAGGGTAAATGAAATTCATTGACTCATTTGAAAATCGTATGGTGTCTAAAAAGGGAAGAAGTACATTGAATTCAACCGACAATCGAATGCCGCAGAATGCACAACTGTATGCCCATCTTACAGGGTTATATTAAGGTTGGACTTTTACAACACCTAGGGTTATATTAAGGTTGGACTTTTACAACACCTAGGGTTATATTAAGGTTGGACTTTTACAACACCTAGGGTTATATTAAGGTTGGACTCTTACAACACCTAGGGTTATATTAAGGTTGGACTCTTACAACACCTAGGGTTATATTAAGGTTGGACTCTTACAACACCTAGGGTTATATTAAGGTAGGACTCTTACAACACCTAGGGTTATATTAAGTTGGGACTCTTACAACACCTAGGGTTATATTAAGGTCGGACTCTTACAACACCTAGGGTTATATTAAGGTAGGACTCTTACAACACCTAGGGTTATATTAAGTTGGGACTCTTACAACACCTAGGGTTATATTAAGGTCGGACTCTTACAACACCTAGGGTTATATTAAGGTTGGACTCTTACAACACCTAGGGTTATATTAAGGTTGGACTCTTACAACACCTAGGGTTATATTAAGGTTGGACTCTTGCAACACCTAGGGTTATATTAAGGTTGGACTCTTACAACACCTAGGGTTATATTAAGGTTGGACTCTTACAACACCTAGGGTTATATTAAGGTCGGACTCTTACAACACCTAGGGTTATATTTAGGTAGGACGATGACTTTATCACTGGTAGCGTCAATATCCAATACTTCGTCACATAAGGGTATGAGCCACCTCAACTTTAGGGTTTTAAAGCGTACTTTGTCTTTATGAAATAACCTAATTTCAGCAGAAATGAATGATTCTTGTATGAACTGTTACATGATATGATCAAAAAATATGGTTCATTTATGAAATTTAATACGACATGGTCAAAAAGATGCCATTCTTCTACGAAGTAGAATCAGATATGATAAAAAAGTTCATGACTCCTTTGGAAGCGTTCATGTAATATGCTGAAAAATATGTGATTCCTTCAGAATTTTTCATGTTATTTAATTAAAAAGATATGATTCATTCACGAAGTATAATGTGACCTGATCAAATAGCACATGATTCCTTTGGAAGCATTCATGAAATACGTTTCAAAAGATTTAATTCATTTGCAAAGTATGATACGAAATGAATCATTTACGAAGTATTACGTAATATGATTCATTTACAATGTGTATGTACGATATGATGATATGATGCCTTTACGAAGTTTAATTTTAATTTGAAGTGTTTATACGAAATGATTCTTTCAGAAACGTTTATAAAATATGATTCGTGCCCCTTAGATCAGGTGTCCCAGCCTGCTGAGCATGACGATGGAACAGCAGGTGGAGTACGCGCGGCGGCTGCGGTGCCGGCTGCTGGCGGTGCAGGCGACCGCTGGCCTCTCGCGCGACACCAAGGCGGATATCGACACCTTCCTCCAGATATACCGGTGTGTGGTGTGTTAAAAGTACAGGAAAAAGATAGAAACCATGGAAGCCATCCGTATTTTACGAATAAAACTACTCTTTTACGCTTGGTTGATTTAACGAACTCTTGGGCACTAGAGCACGAAGGCTTAAAACGGAAACAACCCGCAGGCAAACAGTACAAATACCGCCAAGACACTGGTAGCAGCAGGCGCAACAGGTAACGTACGGTGTAGGAGTTGAGAGCGACTATCTATACTACAGTCATCAGCCCACAAAGTTTACCACTTGCGCTGCACAAACTCTCCACCCACCTACTCACTCCCTCCTGACTGGCGCTTGCGTCCGTCTGACGTTCGCAGCGGCCGCAACTTCTGAGTATTAAAGGTCAAGTTAAAATTCCTTGCACACATCGCTACTCTACTCCACATAGATGGAGAATTAACGGATTGCTGTGAAAGTGAAGCCTGGTGAGCTTGGGTATTTGCGCTGATGTAATGCATGTGTTGTAGAGATTGAATGTGTCTCTGCCGGAATCAATTTAGAGTATGAGAAATAGCTCTTTTTGAGAAGCAAGTGACAGAACATTAAAAAACCTAATGAACTTCTTTGGTGCCATGCTTGTCTGCGTCGGTGACATATATCCTTGAATTTTATTGACCGGAAAGAAGAGCTCTTATTGAACCTTTAAAGAACATTAAAGATTCTCGTGAACTTTTTTGGCGTCGTGTTTGTCTGCAGTTCACTAGAGTCACTTTGTGCATCTTGTCTGCAGTTCACTAGAGTCACTTTGTGCGTCTTGTCTGCAGTTCACTAGAGTCACTTTGTGCATCTTGTCTGCAGTTTACTAGAGTCACTTTGTGCATCTTGTCTGCAGTTCACTAGAGTCACTTTGTGCATCATGTCTGCAGTTCACTAGAGTCACTTTGTGCATCTTGTCTGCAGTTCACTAGAGTCACTTTGTGCATCATGTCTGCTGTTCACTAGTCACTTTGTGCATCATGTCTGCTGTTCACTAGTCACTTTGTGCATCTTGTCTGCAGTTTACTTACGCATCGTGCTTGTGCCTCACGTGTGCCCGCATTGCAGGGAGCACTGCCGTGAGTTCGAGCACGTGGCGGTGCCCGGCGGCCACCATGTGCACCTGGCCACGCCGCAGCTCGTGGCGCCGCACGTCTGTCGCTTCCTCGCACCCGCCGCCCTCCCGCGCAACAACTGGAGGGCTTCTGAAGGTGCCGGTAATGGTACCGGTACCAACAGTGGTGGTACCGGTACCGGCACCGGCAGTAATAATGACGGTGCCGGTACCGGGGGTGAGGGCACCGAGACTGTTTCGTACGTCATGGAGGCGCTGAAGAAGCAATTCTGACGCCAAGCCAAACTGTAGCTGGAGTTATTGTGTTTTGTGAAGTGTCTGTGTGGTTGTCATTCCTAACTGCTGCTTCAGGCCAAGAATTTCAGTGTTTGATGGTGGAACGGGAGTGCTGTGAGAGCCATCTCATTTCGAGCAATTTTAGCGTTGTTTTTGTTACCTAATTTGTGTATATTTTAGGGGAAATTTGCCTAAGATATTTTTATCTGCGGTGGCCTTTATTTATGAAGGTCTTTGGAGATTCCAACAGCTACCTTAAGCTTCAAGCAGAGTACGTTGGATTTGACGTACTTGTTAACATAAGTGGGGTAACAATTCGTAGCGTAAAAATTGGCAATCTTGTGATGAATCATGTCTCACATACATGAATGATTTCTTGATTTGCGCTGCATGTGTCGTTGTACCTATATACGTTATGTGTCACATACATGAAAGATTCGTTGATTTGCGCTGCATGATTGTTGTTATATCTCCGCTATTGTCCTTTTAGGTTTAACTACTGGGATGAAATTTGTTTATTTTCGATTTATGATGGAGTGAAATAAAATTTTTTCTTTGTTACCATGCGCCGCATGGCAGCGTGAAGGCTTCAGCTCAACACTTGGTGTTGGAAGTCCACTTACTTGAGATACTCCTGTTTAATTTCTCTGTTGTTTGCTTCTTCGTAATTTTCTTGTTATCTCTGTTACGGGGAGACTTGTTTTATAATTATTACTGTTATAGTAAGGATTGTTTTCTTGTTATCACTGTTCCGCGGAGGCTTGTTTTATTATTTTCATTGATACGACGCGACTTGTTTTATTGTTATCTCTGTTATAGCAAGGATTGTTTTCTTGTTATCGATTGAGATAAGTGTTGGAGTTGTTATCTCTGAGAAAAAAAAATTTATTTTATCTCCAATCGAATGAGTATGAGATATCCTTCATAGTATGTTGTGTGGGGTTGGGTGCAAGTTGTGCGTTTGTGATGATAATTGTGTTGGATTCTTTTGAATTGTACTTGAAATGTAATTTGCCACTGCGTCCCACTGTGCGGATGACTTGTTAATTGGTAACGGTGCTTAAACCATTACAATTATGATAATGATAGTAATAATTGAAATAATTACAACTGTGTTGTATTTGAGGTTGCTGTGAAGATAATATATGTTACTGAGGTGTCCTCAAGCCTTCCTCTGGCTCAAGCGGGGGATGTTGAGGCGTAAGTTAAGTTTTTTGTCTTTGTTAAACAAGATTTTGGTCCGAAGTTGTCGTTGACTGAGTTTATTGTTGAGGAAGATGTGCGAAATACTGCACTGAGGAAATACTGCTGCATTTGATTTTAAATTACTGCTGCTACTATTAAGCCACGGTTTCTGCTTATAAACAGCTACTACATATCACAAATTAACAGTTACTGCTACTAATAAACAACTGTTGCTAATGGTGAATTACGGTTACTACAAAAAATACTACAACAAATGACTGTTTACAATTATCAACAACTGCTTCCAATAGACACTGCTACTATTACTAATAACAGTAATTACCCCTAATGAAGTAATTACAGCTGCTATTCGTAAACAACTGTTTCTACAAAAAAAAAGCATAAACCTCTACAACAAATAACCAATTATAATTATTAACATCTGCTTCTAATAGACATACGACACTGCTAATAAACTACTATTTCTTATAATGAACACCTGCCCTTAGTTAGGAAAGAATAACTGCCCTTAGTAATAAAGGAATAACTTCACTTAGATAGGAACACCTGCCTATGGTAATAAAGAAACAACTGCTCAAAATGATAACGAATTAATGATAAACAGAGATTATCAACAACTCATGCCAGATATGAGAGTTGTGATGTGATTATCTAAGTCGTGGGGGAATTTTTTTTTCTTTCTTTATTATTACCCTGTGTTTGTGCGCATTTAAACGTCATTTTAAGTTCTTGATTCAATGATTTATATAAACTTAACTATTCGAGTTGTGATTAGCGCTTTTGTTTGACACGTTGACGCGTATTGGGACGTGCGTGTAGGTACCACAAGGTCAGTTGCTCATTCGCGCACCGGTGTAAGTGACAGGCATGTCATATTTGCAACCTTTTTCAAAATAAACGATATCATATGAAATAAAATGTTATCATGCATTTATATTTTTTATATTTTTTTGGAAGGTGTCCGAGCAGTAAAGTCGATTTCCCAATTCTGCTACTTATGACCTCACCAAACCAACCGTAACAACCGCGGAAACATGGTCGACGTGTCAAGCATCTCCTTCGTGCGTACGGCAATGAGAAGAAAGGTTAACAGAGCAATATTGCTGAATACATTTCCTGCGAAGGGGCCCACCGGTGGTCACTGAGGGTATTTTCATAATTGTGCTGACCAACCTGCAGTCACTAACTCAATTTATATAAATAATTGATCAAAGCTAAATGAAGGCACGATTCAGTTCACGTTTGCTATTTTCAAAATTGATAACTACAATTGACTTCAAATTGGAATTGAATATTGAACTTCAGGTAAACCCATCGCATGAAACGCGTTAAAAAAATTGTCATTTAAAACAACTTGCGAGGCTAGACGCTAATCAGGGGGTGCTAGAATTTGTGAACTCCTCTCGGAGAGCATGTGGATTGCGTGCGCCTAACCGTCTGTTCCACCTATCAACATGAGTAATACCAGATTCTCCCCCCCCTCCACACCCGGAAATGTTGAGCTGGGGGCCAGCTTTAGCCACTGTTTAAAGTAAAGGAAAGTTAAGGAATGGAATCATATGATTGCTAATAATTGTTGTCTGCTCCCTCTTCCCATCTCCCAAAATTTTTGGATGGCTGCGCCACTAGGCACTACGATACCCATGTGTGGATATCAACAAAGGATTTTGACAAGATATTTGAAAAATCAATGATGTTCTTGGATCATCTTTATTGGGAATAAACTGTTTTTCTTTAGTGTTTGCGTCACCAGGGACGTCATCTGCTGTATATTTAGCAGCGCAACCTCATACATCTGTTGTGAGTTCCAATCGTTGAATTTCCTTTTTTTAAATACTTTTGTTACGCGTAGAAAGACTTGAACTGAGCACCCTTTTTATAAACACTTTTTATGCTTAGGAAGACAAAACTGAACACCCTTTTCTATGCTTAGGAAGACAAGAACTGAAAACCCTTTCTTACAATTTTCTTGTTATGCTAAAGAAGACTTGAACTGAGCACCCTTTTTTAAACACTTTTATATGCTTAGAAAGACAAGAACTGAACACCCTTTTTTAAGATCTTATTGTTATGCTAAGGAAGACTTGAACACATAATCTGGTTCAGCCATTGAGCTGAGTACACTATATTTAACATATATTTGCTTACTGAGAAATGGTCAATTTGTAGTTCTGATAAAATTTGGTCACTAGTGCGCCTCCCTCGCTCTTTATTTACTATGTGAGGGCCCGAGCTAAAGGTTATCAATAATTTATTTATAAGAAACTTCGTATGTAAAGAAAAATTGATGCCTTATCAAATATTGTATAACTATTTGTTATAACTAATAATAATGTAAGTACTATCTCTCTAAAGCCGTATAAATGACGTTATAGAGGCACATATCTTGTCGATCGAGATAGGGTTAAAACCTTGATGATTTAACCTACAATTTGTAGTGTTCTGGAGTATCATGTGTTCGTATTATTAAAGCCTCATTTCATTACCCGCTCCTCGTATGAGCAACACAGCAATAAAAAAATGTGGCATCCATCTCCCTCTCTCTCTCTCTGAATTATTTCATTTCTACTGTTTGGCTACCAGAAAAATGTTGCCCCCTAGCACGATCGCTCTTCAGCAACAAAACAAAACAAAAACAAACAAAACCGTTTATTTCCAAGTTGTCACATGAGATACATATGCCAACATATTGGCTTTTAAAAGTTCCTTAATATAAGACGTCCTAAAACAAAAGATCCATACGAGGAGTATTAATTGACAAACCATCCGAGGTGTAAAAATAGATAAGCCATACGAGGCATAATAATCGACAAACTATATGAGGTGTGCTAATAGATAAACTATCAGAGGTGTACAAATAGATAGACCATACGAGGCATATTAATAGACATAATATACGAGGCGTACTATAATAGACAAACCACACGTGGTGTGCTAATAGTCTAACAAAGTTTCATACGAGGAATACTAATTGACAAACCATACGAGGTGTACAAATTGATAAGCCGTACGAGGCATAATAATAGACAAACTATACGAGATGTAATATTAGACAATACTATCATAGGTGTACAGATAGATAGACCATACGAGGCATATTAATAGAACAAATATACGAGGCGTACTAATAGACAAACCATACGGGTCGTGCTAATAGTTTAACTCTGTCAAGGGTAGTTGAATGAGAAATATTATCTCTTGGATATTTTATATTTCAGGAAATTTCACTGTTCCCTTTACCAATTTTACTGGCATCGAACTCAAAGTATTTTCTTACGGTTATTTGATGTGCATTCTTCTTTTTGTGGTTTAGGGAACAAAAAAGAAAAACAGACAAGGATTTGATAGAGGTTACCCGTGCTCAGGTGCGGGTATCCAGCCCACCCGCACCTTCTCGTGGTGGTGCCGTTAGTACACCCACTACGACTACCGTCATTTGTACAACCTGTTGTACTGGGATAGCGACTTGATTATTGTAATAGTTTATCGCCAATCAGAATTATTGTGGGTGGAACCAACGCGGGGGGCGCCTAGAGCACCTGTGTGCTCTAGGTTGTAATTTCTTTTTCATTTTCGTGTGCTTTGCGTTCGTTAGTGTAAGGTGAATAACTAGGTTGTATAACCTACCAAATCATTTGCTCTTGTTAGCTTTGAGTATTTATCTTCATTCCGTATCTTGTAAGGAAAAAACAAACTAAAATTAATAAAGTATCATAAATAAAACACTCGACCCTGGTCCTGGGGGCCTAGTGCCCCGAGGACCAGTCAGAATGGCGAGGGGCGGCAAAGGATCGCGACCCAGCCAGAGAAGCTCTGTGGGGGTGTGGAAGACGCCTGCAAGAGAACAAAAGAAGTCATCCGCCAAGCCCAATGAGGTAAAATCGATCAGGACGCCAGTTGCAGAACATGCAAATAGACCACAGAGCGGCACATCCCCTTGCTCAACCTCTTCAGCAGGCGCAAGTCGTCAGACTGGGGAACGGGAGCACGATGGAGGCATGTCTGCTCGGATCACCGACATCGAGAACAACATCGGCGAGGTAGTGAAGTATTTGGATGGGGTACTGCCGGAGCGAAATGTTGCTCGGGTGAATACAACGAGCCATGCCTCTGGTGCACCCAACCTAATCTCCAATGAAGAAAGAATAGAGAAGCTTGAGAAAACCATTAAAGAAATAAAAGAAGTTCTATCGTCCCTATCTTCCTCTGGAGGACTGAAGAGCTCAATCAACCCTCTAAGACAGAAAGATAAAAACAAGTTCATCCCTTTGGATATTACAAAACAGCCACCACCACCACCAGTATTCACGCGCTTTTACACCATGAAGTTTGCACCAGAAAAAAAGCGTGCAATCGACCCTTACTCAATTAAAAAGTTAATTTTGGCTCTGACAAAATTGCCACCGAAGTCCATCACCACCAGCGGCAAAGACAGCTTCACCCTTGAAGTAAGAAGCGAGAGCCAAGGCCAGACACTCATGACTATCGCAAACATAAATTCAACACCGTGCAAGGTCTTCCCCCACCCAAAGCTCAACAAATCAAAAGGGCTTATCTACATTAAAGAATATAACATGGAAAACTTTACTGAATTTGCAGCCGGACTGAAAGAAAATTACAACATTAGCGATGTAATAGATGCAACTTTCATTAAAACGAAATATGAACAGACCAGCGCCCTAATCATTGAATTCAACTCTGAAACTCCTCCCGACTACATCTATATACCAGGTGAGCGGTCCGATACAAGGGTATATCCGTACATCGAGAAACCCATGCAGTGTACGAACTGCCAAATGTATGGGCACACCAAGAAACGTTGCACCCGAGCACTCACTTGCGGAAAGTGCGGAGTGGCGGGACACAGCAGCGACCAGTGCCTTGCAGCGGAAGCTATGTGCTTCCACTGCCGAGGTCCCCACTGCGTCAAGGACAAAGCATGCCCAAAACAAATTGAAGAAGAGCAGATACTTGCCATCCAGAACAGCCACAAGGTTGGAAAACGCCGCGCCAGACAAATGCTCAACGGCCCAACGAACGTGCCTGAAAAATCTTCTCCTCTACATCCCACACATTTCAAATGCACATTAGATCCAAAAGAAAAACGTAAAATGTCTCCGTGGGTTTTCGAGAAATGCCTCCAGGTCGAGTTGGGTGATAAGCCTAAGCGAATTACCTCCCAAGATGAAAGCTCTTTTATTATCGAGGTAACCGGCAAACAACAAAGCATCCAGATCTGTAACATTACATCCCTAAACAATATCCCAGTCTCCATATCTGAACACCCACACTTCAACTTAGTCAAAGGACTCGTGTATCTCTACGAGTACGATCTCTCTGACTTCGACTGCTTCCGAGAGGGGCTGAAAGCGGATCACGGACTTTACGACGCGGTGAAGGCAACCTGGATCCGACCAAAGAACCCCCTCTCTCAAGCTCTTCTACTCACTTTTAGACAGGAACTCCCTGACTACATCACCATCCCTGGTGAACAATCTCAAACAAAAGTACTCCCATACGTGCCACGTCCCATGTACTGCAAAAAGTGCCTCGAATACAACCACACGCAGAAACGATGCCCTAGCAATATAGTGACCTGTGCTAGGTGCAACAATGCAAACCACGATAGTGGAGATTGCACCAACACCAAAATAGAATGCCACAACTGCGGCCAAGATCACTACTCAGGATCCTACAAATGTACCGAATTTAAATATCATCAGGAAATTCTCACCATTCAACACAAATACAAATTAACTAGAGCCCAAGCAAAAGTTAAACTTGACTCAGAACAACCAAACTATCGCCACAGCTATGCTGCTGCCGTAACGTCAAACAGCTCAGAAGCACCCAACCGACAGCCTCCTGTACCTCAGGAACCCGAAGCAGTAGCACCTCCCACAGCTACTTCATCCGGACCCTCTGAGCCTCAGAGTCCTAAAATCTCCGTACGGAGGAAGAGAAAAAACTCCGAAGATCAAGAAAAACCAACCGAAAAGAAACAAGTAACTGAAGCAGTTTGTGTTGACCCATCCACGGGAGAAATGTATACAACCCCTATCCAAATCATATCAAACTACGACTCTGCAATGAGTGATAGCGAAATAACAAGCGAGAACAATCCGACCGTAAGAAGTGAAACAAGAAAAATTTACCAACAGTACCAAGTGGAAACCCAACTAAACCAAAATGAATAGTGGAGCCAGCGCACTGCAATGGAACTGCCAGGGTGTTCGGGCGAAAAAAGACGAATTATTACAACTAATCAACCTCCACAAACCGCTTGTAATTGCTCTTCAAGAAACCAAACTGTGGCACAACTGTAATTTCTCAATACCACAATACGTTCTACTCACCAAGCATGGACACCTTAATATCACACCCCATGGAGGAGTGGGCCTTCTAATCCACGAATCCATCCCCTTTCAGGAAGTCCCCTTGACCTCAACCATGCAAGTCATCGCAGCTACCGTCCAACTCACTCAGCGAATAACCTTTGTCTCGTTTTACAACTCAAGAAACCACACCTTATCTTCAGAATTGTTGAGCGAGTTATTGGCCCAACTGCCTCCTCCAATCATTTTGATGGGCGACTTCAATAGCCACAACACAATCTGGGGATGCCAAACTACGGATGCCCGGGGCCGTCTGGTAGAAGACTTCATCAGCCAACATAACCTGACTTTGCTCAACACGGGAACCCCGACTCGAATATCGTACAACTCAGAATCTGCAATAGACCTGACCTTAACCTCTCCTCGCCTTGGTGCTGACCTATTATGGAACGCATCCGAATCTCCAGAAGACAGCGATCACTGTCCTATTGTACTGAAACTAATGAACTCACCACGCAACGAGCTGAGACGCACCGTATGGAATATCAAGAAGGCGGACTGGACGTCTTACGAAGCCCACCCCTTGTGGGAGGAGCTCCAGATACCCAATGAAGCTACATGTGCCGAAGCACTTGAAGCATTCACCAGGACATTGACTGCCGTAGCAGGGGAATGCATCCCCACAACCAAACTAACAACCTTTTTTCCGAAACCCTACTGGAGTGCAAGACTTACAGAAACGCGCAATAACAGAGAACGCCTCTACCAAAGATATAGACAAACAAAATCCGTGCAGAATGCCCTGTGTTGGAAGAGAGCTAGAGCCATCCATAGAAACCTATTGCGGGAAGAAAAACGAAAAGCCTGGATTTCACTCGCCAATACCTTCACAAAGAACACACCAATCAGCTCTATATACGAAAGTGTCCGAAAAATCAAAGGAAAATCGCAGCGGCATGTATCAATACTAAGGGAAAACAATGTGACATACTCGACAGTACCAGATATAGCAAATAAACTAGCAGAAACTTTTAGCCATATCAGCAGCACGGCCAACTACCCTCAAGATTTTATACAAGAAAAACTACGAGCAGAAGCGAATAAAATTGATTTCTCGTCTCACAATAGCGAAATGTACAACGAAGCATTCTCCTCTGCCGAACTCGACGCCGTTTTGAATACCGCAAAGAAAACATCACCCGGAGCTGACGGAATCTCATACGAGATGCTAAAACACCTCCCAAAACAGGGCAAAGAAAGCCTCTTGTCCCTCTACAACAAGCTGTGGCTCCATGGTTACTTCCCACCCAGTTGGAGAGAAGCAGTAATCATCCCGTTTCAAAAACCCGGAAAGTCTCCATACTCACCATTGAACTACAGGCCAATTGCGTTAACAAGCTGCCTCTGCAAGACTCTAGAACGACTCATCAATAATAGACTCCTTGACCATTGTGACATGCATGGTTACCTGACCAATATTCAATGCGGCGGCCGCCCTAACCGATCCACCACCGACCATCTAATCCGTCTGGAAACCATCATCCGAAAATCCTTCATCCACAACGAGCACTTCATAAGCATATTTTTTGATCTTAAAAAAGCCTACGACACCACCTGGAGATACGGAATCATGCGAGACCTTTACAATCTAAACCTCCGCGGACGACTCCCTTACTTCATAAAACAGTTTTTGCATCATCGGACCCTCAGAGTACGGATAAACAATCACGTATCCGACCCATTTCCACAAGAAGAAGGTGTCCCTCAAGGCTCCGTCTTATCAGTAACCCTCTTCATCATTAAAATAAACAATATTACCTCCTTGATCCCAAAAGATCCCCGGTATCACGCATCGTTATACGTTGACGACTTCCAGCTCGGGTACCACCACAGCGACCCCAAAATTGTTCAGGCCAAACTCCAAGAGTGCATCGACAGGGTAGGGCTCTGGACTCGAACCAACGGCTTCTCCTTTTCAATGGACAAATCCAGAGCTGTACATTTCACCTCTCTACCGGGTATCCATTTGTCACCGCCACTCAAAATTGGAAACCAAAATATAGAATACACTGATGAAATAAAATTCCTTGGGCTAACATGGGATCGTAAACTTACCTGGAAGACCCATATCACCAACATAAAAGCAAGCTGCCAGAAAAACGTGAATATGCTTAAATCTATCGCCTCGCACGAATGGGGTGGAGACCAGGCAACTTTGCTCCACCTATACCGACTATTCATCCGGCCAAAATTGGACTACGGGTGCATGGTCTACTCCTCTGCCTCGTTATCAACACTCAAACAGCTTGACCCCATCGTGAATGACTGCCTACGGCTAGCTACAGGCGCATTTAAATCAACACCGATCCCTAGCTTACAAGTTATTTCCGGCGAAATGCCCCTTGAGCTGAGAAGACAGCACCTCTCACTAAAGTACCTCTACAAAATAAAAAGCCACCTGTCAAACCCAGCGCGCAATTGTGCCATACGGCCCATCGACAGAAGACTGTTTAATAATAAACAATCCTCACCGCCTTTCGCCGTTCGCACCGTCGAACTCATGGAATCTCTCGATCTCCACGAGCCTCACATAAAGCCTGCCTTCTCTTATCGGCTACTGAATATCACCACGCCCACATGGAAAACCGCCCCCGCCAAAATAAATACAGAACTGACACTCTACAAGAAGGAATGTACCCACCCAGTCCTGTACATCCGGGAATACCAGCGACTGCGGCGCGAGGAATACAAAGAGCATGTCCCGATCTTTACCGACGGTTCCAAGTATGATGACAAAGTCGGCGCCGCAGCACTGTGTGGCGGTACGAGGGAGATGATGTCCCTTCCTGGAGTTACATCAATTTTCACTGCAGAACTCCACGCTATTGAAATGGCTCTAAAACTTATTCGCGACCGCAACCAAGAGAGATTTGTAATCTTCTGTGACTCCTTGAGCGCCCTCACAGCTCTGCAAAATAAGCGTACCCCCCATCCCCTTGCGCGGTATCTCATACATCAAATCGACAAACTAACCCAAGACCACAAAACAGTTAAACTCTGTTGGATTCCGAGCCATGTCGGCATCGAAGGCAACGAGGCAGTTGACAAACTCGCTAAAACGGCAGCACTTCGACCAGCAGAAAATGTCATGACTTTCTATGGAGACTGGTACCCAATCATAAGTAGCAAAATACGTGCCCTATGGAAGGAAAACTGGCATCGGGGAAGAAATTTCCTATTCAACATACAACCCGATCCGAACTCCTACAAACGAGAAAACCTGACGAGAAGAAGCGAAGTGGTACTGAACCGCTTGCGATGTGGCCACACACAACTCACACACGGATACTTAATGAATAGCACAGTCCAAGAACCTCCGCCCGGCTGCCCTCTTTGTTTGGGGGCTCGCCTCACCGTACATCACATCGTCATGGACTGCCCAGCCTTACACAACGCAAGACGCCGTCACATAAGTCTATTTGCCGCTGACCACCACCCGCCTCTCACAATCAGAGACCTGCTGGGTCATGACGCCCCTATCGCCGAACTTATGGAATACCTTCACAGAATCAACGTGTACGACCTCATATGAATTATACTCGTACGTGCCCCTGCCAAATTACTGCAAGCTAGCTATCGTCATCGGATGCCAAGCATACGGAACTGCACACTTGTGGACCTCTCAGAGTCCAACAGTCATACTACTTACCTTATTTCCGATGTGCGCTGAAATGAGTGTTCGACACCACACGAACTGATAATACTAACATCAATCCAGTTGTCTGTAGCAAGTCTCGTTGCTCATAATGTGATCGCCTAGCCGATGTGTGATTACCTAGCTGAAGCTAGGGGGGTCCATAGTTGCAAGTTGCTGGCGACCCTGGTGGAAACGTAACCCTAAACTTATTATTATTATTATATTTCAAGAGATTCCGGTACAGCGCTTCTTGCCTTTTTCCTACTTCGATAATTTCAACTAAGAACTTGGCAGTTTCGAAGAATTCTTTAGTATTTTTCGAATTATTTATAAGATCATCGAAGTAGGAAAAATACAAAAAAAAACCTTCCTCACCTAACGCTAGTAGGCGTATACCTTTAGAATAACATAAAATTAATGAACTTATTTACTAAACATGTGTACACTAACAGATAACGTTCAGGTAAATTTGACACATGAAATTTTTATACGCTGACGATTGACATATAAGCGAACACATCCTGTACCAACCTAGATTTTAACACGCATAGAAATTCAAGAAATAAAGGCTCTGATAGTAGAGATCACTGTATATAATTCGCTAAATTTAGTTCATTTTTTCTTCAATTTCAACTCGATGAATACACTTTGTGTCATATATTTTAAATCAGTAAAACGAAAGCTTCATTAATAATACCCAGTGTGCAGTTTGCTATCATTTTTACACAGTAAAGCCTTGCATCTCGTTTTTGCTCCAGATAAAAATCAAATTACAAGGTTTTTGACGTTCTATATGTGTAAGACTTAATAGATGTAGTCTACTGTTAGACAGTTAGTTAGGCGGATCCTCTTGGGCGCCAGAGAAAGGTTATTTAGGTGGGCGAATCCTGTTCGGCCCGATTGAGAATTATCTAGGTTGGTCCTTCTTGGGAGCCACCTTTGATAGTTATCCGTGTCTTAGGAATTCTGAGGGCCGTAATTTCAGACGCTTTTAATTCCGGAGGAGTTTTCTTGATTTTTTAGGGATAAGAGAAAAGTCAGGTTTTGCTGACTTCATTTTATTAAGTTGGAGTTCGCCCACAGTTTTCAAATTGCGAATATTTTTCGGTCTCCTTACGAGTCCGTTCTGGTTATAGTTTTGAAGATTTCGAGCTGTTTTTCTAGCTTTAGAGATGTCGCGCTGTTTTTCAAGCTTTCGAAAATTTCAGCCGAATGAATCAAGCTGATAAAATTTTGAAATCCGAGACGGAAGTATGTTTCGTAAGTATCTGGGATACGCGAACTCAGTTATTTGGGACGAGACTTATATTCCCTCCCGTTCTTGAAACCCAATAAACCATCCACTGAAGCATCTAGTTACCGCCCCATAGCCCTAACAAGCTGTGTAGGAAAGGTACTAGAGAAGATAATCAACGTAAGATTGATGCGCTTTCTGGAGGCCGGAGATCATCTCTCTCCAGTTCAGTTTGGGTTCAGAACTCTTCGTGGAACCACGGATGCCCTCCTCAGACTGCAGAACCATATTGTTAAAGAGCGTGCCCAAGGAAGACACACTATATGCGTCTTCTTCGATTTGCGGAAGGCTTATGACACTGCCTGGCGATACGGGATATTGGAGCAACTGCATAAGATTGGTGTACGAGGTCACATGGCAATGTATGTACGCGAGTTTCTAAGAGAACGTCGGTTTAGGGTTAGAGTGGGCACACGGTTTTCTGCTCTGATGACTCAGAACGAAGGGGTACCTCAGGGCAGCGTTATAAGCTGCACGCTCTTCCTACTTGCAATGGACGCCATCACGAAGGACCTACCAGGGCATGTTTCGTTTTCCTTGTACGTGGATGATTTCATGCTGTATGCATCCTCTAGATACCTACCCGCCCTGACTCGTCGAGTACAGGAAGCCATTAACCGCATTGGAGCCTGGGCCGACAAGCGAGGCTTCTCCTTTTCAGTTGAAAAGAGTGTGGCACTCCACGTGCGGCCCCGTCGCACTAATGAACCTACACCTGAGCTCTTTCTCGGTGATAGGTTGGTCAACGTCTCGCCCACAGCCTCCTTTCTGGGCATGTTGTTCGACAATAAACTGTCATGGAGACCTCATATACTGGCTTTAAAAGGAAGATGTTCTAAAGCTCTGAATCTCCTGAAATGCCTGTCCAGATTAACATGGGGTGCTGATCGAACAACCATGCTGCGACTTTATAGAGCCACCGTTCGTGCCAAGATTGATTATGGCTGCGTCGTCTACCAGAGTGCCAGCCCATCATGCTTATCACTCCTGGACCCAATCCATAACTCTGCTCTAAGGCTGTGTACGGGGGCCTTTCGGACATCACCGGTGATGAGCTTATTGGTGGATTGCGGTGAGCCAGCCTTGCAACTTCGTCGAACACAGCTTACTCTACAGTATGTTGTACGACTCAGACAACTACCTTTCACGGCCACGTGGAATAGCGTGATGGAGGGAGTACGGGGTCGGGTGTTGTTTCCGTATTATATCCCCTCCTCTACTGACTACGAAGCACTTGCGGAGATGGCGCAGTTGCCTTCGTTTAAAGTTGAGCGTGCCCCCACTCTGGAAGAGCCAACCTGGCAAATTCCGATTCAGACCTTCTGTCCAGGACCGCAATACCCAAAGAAAGAGATGATGACAAGATCCATTCTGCGACATATTTTCCAAGATCACCTTCACAGTGACCACGAGGGAGCTTTCCATATCTACACTGACGGTTCTAAAGCGGATGATGCAGTGGGCTGTGCTGCAGTTTCTGATGGTGGAGTGGTGGAGGAAAGACTGCTGCCTGAGACGTCAATCTACTCTGCGGAGCTGATCGCCATCCGTGCCGCACTCCGCATGATTGAGGAGCGACCTGCTTCGGGTTCTTATGTGGTGTTCTCCGATTCCAAAGCTGCCATCCAGTCACTGAGATCCTACAACTCTACGCATCCAATAATTTCTGGAATAATGTCTAGCCTTTTGCGACTTGCAAGCTCCCCAAAACTTGTAACTCTATGTTGGGTACCTGGCCATGTTGATGTGCGTGGCAACGATCGGGCAGACGAGTTAGCGCGAAATGCTGCAACCTCTGCTGCTAACCCAACAAATACCAGAGTACCCGCCCGAGATTACTACCCTATAATTAAAGCTGCATTAACCCAACTCTGGCAGCGACAGTGGGAAAATACCCTAGACAACAAGCTGCGCAAGATTAAGAACAGTGTCCGAGCCTGGCCCTCTTCAGCATGCCGGAACCGCCGCGTAGAAGTCCTCCTATGTCGACTGAGGATTGGTCACACCCGCCTCACTCATGGTCATTTAATAGAGCGTCGCCCGGCCCCTCTTTGCGATCACTGCTTGGTGCCGCTGTCGGTGCAGCATATATTGGTTGAGTGCCTCCACTTTTCCGATGTACGTTCCCGTTATTACCCTGGTTTACAGGGCGCTGACTCTGATTTCGTTCTGTGCAAGATGTTGGGAGAACCGACTCGTGGGCGTTTTAATCATTGGCGGCTTATTAGTTATCTCTCTGACTCGTCTCTTATGAACAAATTATAGTGCCTCTGTACACTGAAAACTAAGAAAAGTTTTTTATGTTTGAAGTCTTTTGGAAGATTGTAGATCAAGATACTGCAATATGGCCGGACGCGCTACGTTGAAACCTTGGGGGTTTCAGCGTGGGTAAGGCGTCCGGCCATAAATGGGTGGGCAGCTGAAACCCCCTAAGGGGTCTGGCTGCCCAGTGATTTGGATGTACTGTCGTATGTACAAAATTTCAATGGAGAGACCATTATAATCTTGAGTTGTAATTAAATCATGATCCTGTAATTTTTGATGTTCTTATAATGTTGGTGTTCACCTTGCGTGGTAAATCGGAAAAGCCTGAGACCGATTAAATTATGTGACCTTCGGTGCGATATAGTCTAAATAACTGAAGCGCTAGCAAACCTATGTTATTACTACTACTACTACTACTTCCCTCCCGTTATTGAACTTGAACTTGAACTTGAAATTGAGGGCCGACAGCGTCGGGGCCTTTGTAACGGCCTACAATTCCCTCCACAGTTATCACACTAAGAGTTCAGCGCCTGGTACCAGACTTGTCCACTAAACTACTCAGGATTTACCAATCCTCGTCACAAGCTGCCATTGGATGGCGTCACTGGGATAGCCAGTGCGTCAAAACACCATCCCCAGGCATATTGGGTCATTACTGACCATTCTACCTGACTGGCTCATTCCAGTCACTGTCTCTTACTCCAGGCACGCACAAGAAACAATTTCATAGCTTCAATGATACTCAAATTGCACTCCTGATCCAATCCAGCAAGACAGCTCATACCGCAATCATCTTCAGCACATCTGGCATACCACTCATTCTCTCCATACTGCTCAAGCACCACATTCATAAAACTTTCTCTCTCTTGCTCATACTTACTACATTCCAGCACAAAATGCTCAATTGTTTCCTCCACTCCACTAATACACTGCCGACATAATCTGTTATTATTCTCATTCCACCTCCATGTACGTCTGTTCACACTCAATGACTTACATCTCACAGCAAACAAGAGTTGACTTCCAAAACTACCATCATAGAACATCTCAAACTTAGGTGCTTCTTTTTTCATATACCAGTCAAGTGTAGGCTTCCGCACCATGCTAAGCCTCCACTTATTCAATCCATACTCTTTTGTTTTCCTCTCAATCTCTTTCTTCCACCTCTTGCAGTCCCACTCAGGCCCTACACCTCCAGGATTTATTAAACTCCAGTCATCCACAGGTCTCCCAATTCTAACATGAATAATCTTTTGCATACTAAGCTTCCTTGCATGCCCCCAACACACTTTCTCCCAATAGCTTACACTCAGATTCCATTCAAAAATTCGCTTTACCCATCTGCTATTCTGCATTCTTTCAATTCTCACCTTATAATTCAGCACTGCCTTCATCATTCTTTCTGAGAATAGGCTCCACCCAAGGTCACCTCTAATGGCTTCTGTAGCTGTCCATTTTGGAGCACCCAATGCTAACCGTCCTACCTTATTTTGTATTACATCCAGCTTTTCAAGATCACTTCCATTCCAGGCAAGAGCACTCATACCATACATGACACTAGGTACAGCAACATACTTCCACATTCCTCTCACACATTCATACTTGTTTGCTCTGTATCTGGCCACGCTACTTAATCGTCCACTCCACTGCATAGCTTTTGCCACTTTCTCACCCTTAGTTCTAGTGCATCCATCTTCACTTATCATACAACCTAGATATTTGTATTCTTTTGTTCTACCTATTCTGATTTCTCCAATATTCCACAGTCTGTCTCTATCAGTCTCATCACTATTTATAACCATAACCTTGCTTTTGTCGGCACCAAAGTTCATCTTGAAATCTGTACTATATCCGTTCACAATGTCAAGCATCCTTTGCAGTTCATGTCCACATCCACTAACCACAACCACATCATCAGCATACAACAAACAGCTCAGTCTCTCATTACCAACTTTCAGTCCTAAGCCACTCCTTCTCAGTCGAACTGCTAATTCTTCTGTGTACAATCCAAACAACAGGGGAGACAGAGTACAGCCCTGTCTCACTCCTCTAACACTCCTCACTTGCCCCGTTTCCAAATTTCCTAACCTGTATATAGCGCTTGTGTTCTCATACAGACTTTGTACAATTTTTACTATTTTTCTGCTAAACCCAACTTTTCTCAGAACTTCAAAGAGCCTAACCCGATCCACTCTGTCATACGCTTTTTCAATATCCAGGAATGCTAAATACACCTTCTTATCATCCTTCCTCATTCGCTCAATTATTTCACTCACTACAAACAGATTATCTTCCCCACGTCTATCCTGCCTAAAACCATTCTGTTCTTCACCTAGGACTCCTAATTCCTCAACTAAATTTTTCATTCTCTCATTCAAAATACCACAAAATATCTTACATACAGTGTCACCCAGTGCAATTGGTCTGTAATTTTTAAGTTCTTTCATACTCTTATGTCCACCCTTATGCAACAGAACTACATTACACTTGTTCCAGTCATCCGGTACTCTTTCACTCTTCCATATCTCATCAAATAAATATTTCAACATACTGACCACATTCTCTCCTCCAAATTTATAGAACTCATATGGGATCTTATCAGGGCCACATGCCTTTCCATTTTTCACTTTCTTCAAAAAACTTACAATCTCTTCACAAGTGATTTTGTCTTCCATTTGCAGTTCACGTTCATCAATCAGAAAATTTATGGGTGCATTATCTGTAACCTGCTCATTCATTCCACCAATGGCCTCCCAGTATTCTTCAACTGCTTTCACCAGTTGCATCCTATCTTGCACACTGCAACCATTAACTACTAATTCATCAACTTGAACTTCACTACTTCTATAATTACCTTGTATAAACTTATACCAATCTTTTATTCCATCCGGACCTTTCTTTCTTAGATTTTCAGCTTGGTGTCTCTCCTCTTTAACTCTAGCCTCATTAATCATTCTCCTTACTTTCTTCTGCTGGTCCTTGTACTCATTCCATGCACTCTGCCATTCATCCTCAGTAATTCTGTTTCTTTCATACATTTTCCTCATACTGCGTTGTTTCTTATTTAAAGTCTTTCTTCTCATTCGTTCTTCCTTTATCTCACTTGTAAACCACCTGGCATTCCCTGTCCCTTTCTTACATTTTATTCTACCAATCTTTTGCTCTGCCACATCATACAAGGTTCTTGCAATCTCACCATTTAGGTCATTTACATTTCCACACCTGTTCCAGTTATACCTACTCAATTCATTCTTAAATTCTTCCCAGTTTGCCTTTTTTATCTGCCAACTTTCTTTCACACTACTGACCTTTTGCATTGACTCCTTTCTACCCCAGTTATATTCAAGCACAAGCATTTTATGGTCACTATCAATATCAAAATCATCTTCATCTACAAACATTTCATTGACACACTCTCTTGCTCTACTATTCACAATCATATAGTCAATTGCAGTTTTCCATTCCCTGCTTTGCCATGTATGCAAGCCATTTCCTATTGTGACATTCAGGTTTTCAAGTTCATTCTCATCACAAAAATCTATCAATTTTTGTCCATTTGCATTCACCGGCTCACCAAGTATACCAACATGGCCATTCATGTCACCCATCACAATCAGAGGGCACCTGCAGTGTTCTCGTACAATCCTTGTTAATATTTCATACTTTTTTACATTCTCTTCATGAGCTAAAATCCCATCAGTTGTCATATAACATACAATCACAACAATACATTCTCTGGCATGCATTCTTTCACACTTAATTGCTAACAAATCTTCACTTTCAGGTTCATTTCCAACAGGAAGTTCCTCTAATTTCCAATTTAGAGCATTCTTTACAATCAAACCAACTCCACCACCTCTTTTTTGCCAATTTACACGCCCTTTTCCTATCATATGATACTTATTCTCCGTACATGTTAAACTGACTCTATCACGCATTTGGGTCTCTACTACACCAACACAATCCAATTTTCCATTCTCAAATTCTACTACGAGGTCATCTAACTTTCCTGCATTCCATCCACGCACATTTATACTGCCAAACCTTACAACACAATTGGACAATTCCAGACGTTCCTCACTTTTGCTCTGACGGATTTTCATTCATCCAGTTCCAGCTTCCATTATGACATGAGTAGCCCTGATCCACCGGATATATTTCTTGGAGAGTTTCATCTCACCTTCTTTTGTAAGATGGACTCCATCTCCAAGAAAACACCTATCCTGGATCACGCTATCCATGTCAAGGAAGCTGGAACCCAGCTCACGCTTTCTCACACTCTCAGCTCTCATACTCATAATCCTTTCATGCAACTCTCTATTCACCTCCTTTCGCACCCTTTCATACTCCTCATCACACGCAGGCCTTCTTAGGAGGCTAGTCACCGCCACTCTAACATTCTTCTTCCGCGCCCTATCAACAACTTTCATAATTGCATTCACCTTTCGTTCTCTCCCACATTCAAGCAACCCATTGCCACCTCCTTGCAGTACAACCATTCCTTCATCCATTCCATCTATCACTCTCTCAGCATGCCTACAAATCTCCTCCACTCCTTTCCCTCTCATGCTCATACATCCACTACTGTCACTCATACATACGAACCTATCAACATTCTTCACCATGCTATCTCCACATATTCTAATCATAGGTCTTACTCTCCCTTTCATGCTACTCTTTTGCTCACTTCTTTCACTCAAATCATTCTTTCCATTCATCTTCCTTTCATTCGCTTCCACTACAGGCTCCTGCACCTCATGTGGCACCACAACAGGTGGCTCATTCACTTTCTTTCCATTTTTACCTCTTTCATCATGCTCATTCATCCTTCTACTCTCATCTGTCACATTTGCACCATCATTTGCTTCATTCACACTCCTTGCACCATCATTTGCCTTGTCATCCACTTCATTTGCACTCCTTGCACCACCATTAACCTCTTCATTCACTGCATTTGCACCATTCTCATTCTTTCCTTCGTTCAGCTTCCTTTCATCCTTCAAGTCAGCCTCTAAAGCAACCATCAAAATTGTCAATCTCTCAACCTCCTCTTTAAACTTCTTACTCTCATCATTCAAACATTTCCAGCACGTAAACACAAGATCACTCAACTTTCTCCGACTCATTTCTCTCAAACCTTTGCATGCATCTATATCTATCCACTCTTTACAAGTCATGCACTCAATCTCCTCATCCATTCCACTTGCACCTCCCTTCCTACGACCAGTCCTATTTCTTGCCATCCTCAAACACAGACTTCTCTCTCAGTACAAATTTCACAGGCAGAAAGAAAGAAAGAAAGAAAAAACTTTATTTCCAATAGAGATTGTACAATATTACAATCATTGGTTTTTAAATATCTTAAAATTAATACACTTAGATGATACACACACACGAGTATTGAAAAACTCGTGTCACTAGTCGAAAATAAATGATTGAGGGCAATGTACTCCTAATCTTGCTTAATCTACATTTGACAATACATGTAATGATAATTATAAGAGATAACGCAAATTCATGGACGATGAATTTTCATTGTGAGGTGAAAAAACTTTTGACAGTTTACATGTACATGACATAAAACTTCGCAATTATTGATGCCAGGAAATAATATATGAATCGCTTGTTTCGGCAAATGTTCAAAAGTGTCATTTTAAGGAAGCATGAAAAAAAAAAATATATATATAAATACAAATCCATATACATATATAAACGTACATACATATATACATACATACACACACACATACAGATATATATATATATACATATGTACGCATAAGCATGAGGACCAAGAAGATTATAAGTTTTGTATTTCTAATTCAACAATTTTAACATAACGGTCGTTAGTTAATAAGCATTTTATTTGAATGTAAATGGATGATCGTACAACAAATGTATAGTTTGTACATGAATGCTTTACAATAATAAAGAGATGACGAGTTAGGTAATGTTACAAGTTGAGAGTGAACAGAAAATGACCATTATCTCTAGTACAATGCTAGTTGTCAGTTTAGTACACACATATGTGCACACATACATGTAAATATATACACATATATGTACACATAAAAAAGAGAAAAAAAAATGGTTTATTTCCAATAGAGATGGTACAAAAGTACCATCATTGGTTTTTAAAATATCTTAAAATTAATACACTTAGATGATACACACACACGAGTATTGAAAAACTCGTGTCACTAGTCAAAAGAAATGATTGAGGGCAATGAACTCCTAATCTAGCTTAATCTACATCTGATAATACATGTAATGAAAATTGTAAGAGATAACACAATTTCATGGACTATGCATTTTCATTGTGGGGTGAAAACACTTTTGACAGTTTACATGTACATGACATAAGACTTCGCAATTCTTGACGCCAGGAAATAATATATGAAATCGCTTGTTTCGGTCAATGTTCACAAGTGTCATTTTGAGGAAGCATAAAAAAAAGAAAAATATATATAAATATATACCCACATACACACATATGTACATATACGTATGCATGTGTGTATATATCCATACACACACTCACACACATACACACACACACACACATATATATACACGCGTTTTACGGCCATGTGTGTGCCTAGGTTACGAAAAACACCGGTTTCGTTAACATGGACACACACGTGTGTACATATAAGCAAGAGGACCAAGAAGATTATAGGTTTTGTATTTCTGATTCAACAATTTTAACATAACGGTCATTAGTTAACAAGCATTTTATTTAAATTTAAATGGATGATCGCACAACAAATGTATAGTTTTTACATGAATGCTTTACAATACTAAAGATATGACGAGTTAGGTAATGTTACAAGTTGAGAGTGCACTGAAAAAAAGACCATTATCTCTAGTAAAATGCTAGTTGTCAGTCTAGTACACACATATATGCACGTATACATGTAAATATTTACACATACACATGCACACATATACCCACGCACATATTTACACCTGACTCGTAAGCATACGCAAATGCATTTCTATGCATCGAGGCAATACATACGCATTCTACAGAGTGTCATACGCATAGCGTGGACACGTACACATTTACACAAGTAAGCATGTGCGCAAATATCAGCGTAAACTAGTCAGTATAAACCAGAATTCCAATCGAGGGAAACGGAGAAAATATCTTTTATTATAGCATGAATTTTATAAAATTTCGTACTTAAAATAGTGGCACAAAACAGTCTACTTAAGTCAGAAACATGAAAACGATTGTGGGACGTGAATAAGAAAGAAAACCTTAATGTCCTATAATGGTTTCATATTAGAAAAAAAAATCACATTATCTTTGAAATATGGCGCAAATTGTCGTCAATTGATAAACAAACATAGGTATCACATTATTATAAGCATATAACTATAGGCCGAATAAGTATATTACTGCAGTATAAATGGATGATCACACAACGAATTTATTTTTTTTTTACATGGATGCTTTACAATTTCATATTAGAAAAAATACATTATCTTTGTAATATGGTGCAGAATGTCTGTAATTGATCAACACACACACACATAGGTACCATGACGGTCTAGTTTGATGCTTGCACAGAAACGGAGAGGAATGACATAAAATGCACCTTCGACTGGTTCATCTACTCTAGTGCGCACAGTTTTACGTGCACATATACACACCCATATGCGCACATACACCTATATACGTACACACATATACAAGTAAGCATGTTTGCAAATGACAACGTATAGGCGGTCAAATCATAATACCTACGCATACTTCAAAACTGTTGTTTGATGTCTTGAATTATAACACAACGAGCGAGGGAGATTGTTCAGCAATGGAGATACCAGGTAAATGAGATTCGTCAGTACTCATTCAGTATGTTCTGTAACTAAGGATTATTATTGAGACACAAGATGACGAGTTATTTTGGCTTTAAATTCTCTCGGTCTTTGAGGGACTTTAATACTCAGGGGAAGTTTGTTCCACAGTAAGGCGCCTGATATGGACAGAGCCTTCTGCCCTAAGTGAGATGAACGATAGTTGACTAAGACATTATTGTTTCTGTTCGGTTTTTGATTGGTTACAGTGGGTGGATGGAAACGCACTATCTCAGCATTGCTCTGAGGAAGATATAACGAGGAGAATACGTATTGGGCCTTCTGCATGAGGAGCCTTTCTTGGATAGGGATCCAGCCGAGTTTATTGAGGAGAGGGGTTACGTGATCACGTCTTTTGAAATTACCGTTGCATACCACCTTGGCTGCAAAATTCATGCATTTTTGTAAGTCCCTTTGAAGGTATTGAGGTAAGTCTCCCCATACTAGGCTGCAGTAGTCAATGCGCGATAACACAAGGGATTGAATGGCTAATAATCTGGATTTTTCGTCTAGCATACTTTTTATTCGATGAAAAAACATTAAAGTTCCGTAGATTTTGTTGCAAGTAGTCTCAACGTGAGATTTGAAGGACATATTTCTATCGAACCAGATACCTAGATTTTTAACTTTTTCTGATGCATTAATTTTATCATTTCCAACTGCAAGAGTAAGATCTGAAGTTTTTTTAATTGCATCTTTGGATCCAAAAATGATGCATTGTGTTTTGTTAGCATTTAATTTGAGACCATTTCGGTCGTACCATGATTTCAGGCTAGTCAGTAAAGTTTCGGCTTTAATTTGCGTCTGTGGTATTTCCGATACAGAACTTGTTATTGCAATTTGAACATCATCTGCATACATAGAGATCCGTGTGTTAGAAGGCATTGGAGGGAAATCATTAATGAAAATAGAAAACAGTAGCGGACCAAGAATGGATCCTTGGGGAACACCAAAATTGTTTTGAATGAATGGGGACAATTTGTTTTCTATGCGGACTGCATGAGATCGATTTGACAAGTAACTTTCAAACCATTGCGTGTCTATTCCCAAGTTCAGTATTTTACGTAGAAGTCTTTCATGTTGGACGCTATCGAACGCCTTAGAGAGATCGAGTAGTAGCAAGAGTGTTACATTCTTTTGATCGATGTCACTGTATATTTTTTCAGATATATTGAGCAGAGCGTCTTGAGTGCTAGTATTTCTTCTATAGGCATATTGATTTTGGTGGAGTAAATTTGACTCGTCCAGGTGAAATGACAGTTGATTTGTCACCACTTTCTCCAGTAGTTTGGACATGACAGGCAAAAGACTGATGGGCCTGTAGTTTGATGCTGTATTTAGGTCACCACTTTTGTGCAACGGTCTAATAATGGAGTGTTTCCATTGGTTTGGAAACGTATTGGTTACTATTGATGTATTAATTATCAGACGAATCCATGGTGCTGTAACAGGGAAACTGTCTTTGATATATTGAAGACTGATACCATCATGTCCAACTGCCTTTGTGTTTTTTAGTGAGGATAAGATGTTTCGTAACTCTGGTAAATCGACAGGGCGTGGTCTCCACTTGACATCAGTCCTCGAGGGTGCAGTGGGGCATGAATTTTCAATTGTCGTTTCATCTGGATTGGTACACACCTCACTGAAAACTTGAGCCCCTACTTTTGAAAAGAATGTGTTGAAATCCGTGGCTGTTGCCAAGGGATTTTCAAAATTACTTATGCGATCTAAATTTTTATATGGGGCTACCTCACTAATGATTTCCCAAGTTCGCTTCGGGTTATTTTTAGCCTTTATCAGTGCCTGGTGGAAGTGAGTTTGTTTCGCTTCAGTGATTTTCTTTCGAAGAATTTTTTCATGTTCTTTATATCTCTTGTATAAGGTACTGTTTGATCTATTGTTTTTGTACTCTCGCAAGTTAGCTTTCTTTATTCTGCTCATCTCTTTAACTTCGTCAGTGATCCAAACAGTTCGTTTTGGCTTGGTTTTTTTGGTGACGTAAGGTGCACATTCATCGAGAGCTGCTGTGAAGTTCTCGTTGAAAATTGACACTTGTATATCAACATCGTCAGATTGCATCATTTTCTGGAATTCGGTAGACCTATCGAGTAGTTTTTCTTGAAATAGTTCTGCTGAATAGTGCCTTTTCGAGCGATAGGTCATTAAGCGGTATTTTTGTCTTTCCTTCGCAATATTAATTTCACATTCTATAGAGTGGTGATCGGAAATAGAAGGTGATATTACTGTACTAAGTATTGCGGTGGGATTATTTGTGATTGCTAGATCGAGGAGAGTTGCAGAGATTTTAGTGATGCGAGTCGGTTCTTTGACCATTTGTGATAAGCTTAGTTTATACAATAGTTTGCTTAGCTGATTGTTTTTATCCGTTAGGTCAACATTGAAATCTCCGAAAGCAAAGAATGATCTTTTTGCCTGAAGGATTTCTTTGAAGGTTTCCTCAATGAAATCTAGTGTTCGATTTAGGGGAGACGATGGGTGCCGGTAAAGGCTGCCAATGATTATTGATTTGTGTTTATTTATTTGCACTTCTAACCAAACCATTTCAATGCCTTCGCAAACTTTATTCAATAGTAGTGAAGATGTTGAGTACATTTCTTTCACAAAAATACAAGATCCACTACCTCGGCTGGTTTTAGCGCCATCGTAGCGGTACAATACGTAATCAGGAATGTTAAAAAATGAACTTTGGGTTCGTGAATCAAACCATGTTTCTGAGACACACAAAATGTCAATTTTTTCAGTGACCAATATTACTCTGATTTCATCCAATTTACCATTCAGGCTTCGAGCATTTACATGCTTAATTTTGATTTTACCTATATTAGCACTCTTTTTAAAGGTAGCGAGGTTACTATCTCGATGGGATCGTTCAGGGGATTTATCGATGTTGTCTAAGTTGCCCAGGGTGTTTGGCCCAGCATCTGCTATGTAAGAAAGTCTACTATTTGGCTGGGCAGCGGCACTTTGTCAAGATGAGGTAACCCCGGTCTGATTTTTGCCTTGTGTGACAAGAGCACTGTAGTGATCGTTTTTACGATGGAGCAGTAGTGGAGGGTTATTATTTGATCGCTCTGAAATGGGAACGACTGATATTTTCAAAACACAATGATCTTTTTCATCCAGGACGAGAAGTTTTTGGCCTGTCACATTTGAAATGATTAGTGGAATAAGGTCTACAGCAGCTTGGTCAAAATGTTTTTCGTCAATGTAATTATCTATGAGGTTTTGCATGTCGCCACTGTTCTTGTCAAAAAACTTAGCATATGTGCTGTAGTTTGCTTTACTCTCTGTTTTGATTGCAGCCTTTAGGGAATTGTAATTCCATTTTGATGCTGGTTGTTTTGTAAGTAGATGAGCTACTGCGTGGAGGAGGCAGTGCCCATCGGCTTTGATGGGAATCAGTTTTATGTTCCATGATCGTTTCAATTCATCCATTGTGGAATTCATGCATTCACAAATGGGGCTGGAGACGTTTTTTTCGCACTTTTTTCATCATTAAGAGGTTCTGAGAGGTGCGGGGAATTTACGTTTTTCTGGCTCTGAATTCCTGTTCTGTGGTAATTTCTCGTATGGGGATTTGCAGAGAACTGAGAAATGCTCGTGTCAATTATATTTTTCTGGTGATGATTGTGCATACCGTTGGGTAGTGGATTTTCCATCGATTGTCGACTGCAATTTTGCAGCGATTTCTCTCTTCCTATTGATTTTACTGCTTCCGAGTATGTGATTGGATGTTGATTTATACTCGTGTCTGAGAGGGGCTTTTCATCCTCTTCATCAGCATTGGATAGCAATGAAAACCTATTTTTTGTAGGCACTCCGCAGTTGTTTGTGGCGGATGCAGGAGAGGGCTTGTTATATGAGGGCAAACATCGGGAGGAGAGGGGAGGAGAGGGTTTGTTATATGAAGGCAAACATCGGTTTATGCTGCTGGAGGTTTTACGTGGATGGGCGGTCAACTTAGAACAATCATTCAACTCATTTTGCTGTTTTGAATAATCATTAGAGTATTCAATTTCTTCATTCAGATCATGGGAGTTTCTGACACAGGAGATAAAATGTGAAGTTGGTCTCAAAGGTGATTTTAGAGCAATTTGTTGAAGAAAATGATGCGTGTCTTCTCGCGTAACGGGCCAAGTGCGGACATTGTTGTAAGCTTCATCAACAGGACCGGTTTTTACATTTGCTCGCAGCGGAATCAGTTTAAGACCAATTTTTCTGCACAGGCTCGATGCCATGTACAATTGCTGCCCACTGCAGGCACTCACCACATAAATACGAGAAAGAAGATTCTTTGTCCTGATCAAATTTTTTAATTTCGTGAGATTTTGGGACGAGAGGCTCAAACCTTTGAAACTAATTATATAGTTCCTGAAAGGAGGTGCGCGTTCAATCTCATCATAGAGATCATTTAGACGTTCCGAAGTTATGGTCTGAATCCTGCATGCACTATCAATGTCATCTCTGTTGATTTTTGTGAGACTATTGTCTCCAACGAGAAAAGTGTCTAAAGGGGATTTCGCATATGGATGGTTACTCGCAGCAACCACTGGCGTAAAATCATGAGCGCTGATACGATAATTTAAAGCAAAAAGCTGTTCTGTAATCACTTGAATATTTGATACAGTGGAAGAAATCGACGCTGGGCTTGGGGGACAATTTTGTCTCAAAGCTTTATTGAGAAATGCAGCTGTAAGAGACAGCGTGTTATTTATTTCGTGAATAGTTTGGGAACTGGTCATTTGGAGAGGATGTAAGTACCCATCAAAAGCGGTAACAGGTCTGGTTGTCTTTTTCTCCACTGAAAATCTTACGTTATCCTCGCAGTTTACGCTCTGAGGTATTTTACTGCCAGTATTAGCTGCTTCGTATGCATTTTCAAACATAACTTCGCCACCTGAAAGGTCTACACACAATTTATCATTAAAATTATAATTAAAATTACCCCTTTTACTCTCTGACTGGTTGCACACATCCAAAATTTTATCGCGTTCTAACGATGACGTTGGTGTTTCCGTCGGCGGTGAACGATTTTGAGCTTTCTCAGTGACGCAGGGCAGGGGCGACGTCGCCATGACGCAATCGTTTCGGCGAGACGAAGGAGCTAGCAGTGCTGTGGCAGCTTCCGCCAGTGAGGACGTATCTTCTTCACTAAAGATTCTCGGCTTTGTGGACGATGAATCTTCTCGGACACAGTCCAAAGCGTGGGGTTGAGAGTCGAGTGCTGCTTGTACGGAATTTCTTGAACTCGCTTCGGGTGTGCCCGTAGCAGGTTTCAGAACTTGAGAAGATGAATTATTACTGGGAGCTGAATTATTACAAGCAGCGCCTGAGAGATTTTCGCCCGTGTCAGATGACTCTGATTTTGCAGTCATTAGTGATGCTTCAGGGGCTGAGAAACACTTGCTGATACCAGACTTCACGAACGTCCGAGAAGCATTTTTCGTTTTGAGTGTTTGAGGACCTTGAACAGATGGATTCACATGGGCGGATTTATTAGGTCTTCCTTTCCGCTTTATGGCTGGTGCTTGACGCTTTTTACTGAGCTTTTCGTGCGAAGCTGTACTGGAGGATGTTTTTTCAGATGGGGCAACCTTCCGAGTAGTTGAACGAGTTCTATATTGATACATTGTGACGTTGATAGAGAGGAAGAAAAATTAAAGTTTGTTCATTGGGTTAAAGTAGAAGACCTCGCCTTTTAAAGGTAGATAAAAAGAGACTGCCAGTAGGAAAGCAAGGGGGGGGGCTTGGGGTGTAAGACAGAGGAGGACAGAGTGTGAGCGGGAGGAGGGGGCAGGATGCTTGCGGTCGGCAGAGCAGCGTTGCTTGCTGTCCTGCTTGGGGAAGAAAAGAGAACAGAAAAAAGAAGAAGAAAAGAAGAAAAAGAACTTCAACTCTTTCATCAGGAGATTGCTCTGGTGAACTTTTCGAGAAACGTCGGATTGTTCAAGTTTACTTCACATTGTGGAATTATGCTCTGTCTGTGAACACAGGCTTACTATGTTTAACATGGTAAATTTTTCCCGAAGTTGCTGGATCAAGTTTATTTAATTTTTATATTTAAAAGTTCCTTCAAAGAAGAAGAAGTTTTTTATCCTTCTCACATTTAACGTCAATAGTTAACCAAAATTGTCCATCAAAAGAACATGAGGTAAGCTAATTTTTTTTTTAATCAAAAATTGAATGAGTACATTAGAAATTTTCAACATTCATGCTCTATTGTAACAAAAATAGTTCACAAAAAATGGTCACCATTATTTTCCAAAGATGCGAGTTTGACAGAGCACACTTTCTATTTTGTTTCTGGAGATAACGGCACTTGTCCTTCCACGTTAAGAGTGGAGGTGTTTTGGAGGGATGGAGTGGAGATGGAGGGGGGATGGAGGGGCCAGGGGTAAGCTTGTTCGCGCTGCCCTCACCGGCACTGTGAGAGCAACACTAAGTTTTCACATCTCGCCACTCTGATCTGCTTGTTAAAATGAGCATAATTGAATCACCGAAACACTGAAAGTTCACTTTTACCATTTAGTTAGGTAGACGGCACATTCACGGACACTCAGTTCTAATTTCGTACTTCGTGGAGTTTTTCTTCCCTCACATTCTGAAACAATTTAGCTCCGGTAACATGGAGCGTGCGTCCACGGTGACAGTTGACGCGGAGACAGAAGAAGTCTTCACTCACCAAATCTACTGAAAATCAAGTTATCAAACCAAAAGAAACAAAAAGGTTTCCTACTACTCTCACAGTCACTCACTACAATGTCACACACTAATGTGCCACTATACTCTTTATATGCAAAGAAAGCTTACCAGTCAAAACACCTCAGTCAAAAATTGCAAGTCACCACACCTGTCGGGATTTGACCGTTGGGGTAGTTTGAACTTAGTTCTTGACGGCCAAAAACTCGAACAATTTCTCGATAGTGATCTGGGAAAATTATGAGAGGGATAATGAAAAACGGATTTGGACTCAGCTTATTTCAGGTGGTTTTTATTTGAAGAGGAACCAGGAGGACTTCGATGAGTTTGACTGGAAATCCCAGTGAGGTCCGGAGTGCCGGTGGTGAGCTTCGGTGAGCGCTGGCGTCGCTCCGGCCGGTGGATGATATTTTTAAGTGTATGGAGTTCAGAATATTCAATTTACTGTGGGCAATTTTTAATCCAGCACAACAATCGGTGCGTAGCTATTTGTGTTGGGCAAAACTTGCTTAATTTGGAGCAGGTGAGTTTTGATCAAGGTGCCGAGCCTGATGGCGATGATGACTCTTGGTTTGAATAGTACTTAAGATCCAGGCACGCGGAATTCAGCGAATGCAAAGCTAATTCAATGGTGCCCGTACTTTTAGGCAGTTGAGAATTAAGGCCCGTAATTAAAGAATATATCAGGCTAAAGGCCCAGAGCATAACCAAATCCCAATCCAAGTAGAAAAGACCCCATAAGCGGCCCAGGGAGAATGTTGTGAATGGTGTGTGTGATGACGTTGAGGTCCTGTAAGGGCAGAGGCGCTGGATGAAACGTTCCAGGAGAGACATCAAGACATTCCACCACTGGCAATCCAACATATAATGACAACTCTTCCCACACGGAGAACTCCGAGAAACTCCTACAGGTTTGACACCAGCTACTTTAAGGATCCTCACTTTTGGCAAGCTCAAGGAGATAGGACAGATTTTGGTTGACAGATTTTTAACAATAAATAAATTGTTTAAATTGTTTAGCTGTCAGAACTGTTCACTAATGCCTCAGGCTTTAATATCCGAGTATTAGGTTTAAGAACTTCCGGTAATAAAGATCGTGATTCCTTACCGAGACTACATGCAAGTAAACACGAGATCTACGGAAAATCGTGAAAATATCAAGTGACTGCTACTTTTGCAAGAAGCTGCAGGACAGCAATATAGGAGGTTAAATTGGGGAAGTTTTTGGAGAAACACGTGATTTCATAAAAGATTCATGAAACAGCGAAAAGACATAACACGGCTAAAAATTTGCATAAGAAATAAAAATTAACGCTTGTTCAGTGCTCCAGAAAACATCCCTATAACTGTACAAGCACTAACAGAGAAAAATCCTAAAGTTCATGGATATAAATCCTACTGAAAAATCCTGAAAGATATCATTTGCAATAATAAAGGAACTAAGGAATAATATATATCCCCAATGATAAAAGGAAAAGGAAAACCTAAGCGTTGATTTCACAGACGGAAAATACGCGGAGAAAAAGAAAACGAAAGCATGAAAATTCCGTGCGGCGATTTAGCCGGGCGGCTTTACACGTCGGCCTCAGCCAAGTCGCCAGCAATTTGCACACACTCAAGATAGGCAAATGGTAGTGGGTGTTTGTCACAAGAATGCGATGAGTTAAATTAAATTTTATTGGAATGTTTTGCTATTGAAATAAGTGCGGTTACGTAAAGGTTTCAAAGAGTATGGAATTAAGAAATGAAATTCCAAAACTTAGCAAGCATAGACAGGAATACTTTTCGTAATTAAAGACTACTGCAAGTCGGTTTGTAAAAAAAAGAATAAATGCTACTATAACACATGCCTATAGTATTTATAGTCACAGAGTAGTGACAAGAGACGACGGTGTGAGGTTCCGCCATTACACAAAGACGCTATCGACAACGAACGCCGGCAAATTTCGCCGCGTTCGTTCCGAGTATCGAATCATGAATGAAAACTGCAGGTATCTACTATTGTAGTGAAGAAAGGAACGAACATGATTATGTTTTGATAATAAAATCATGACACGGAAATGCAACGCACATCTGACGCAAAATTTTACGCTAAGTCATGTTGAGAAGAAAACAAAACACTGAATGGAAACATGCTACATCCCAATTCCTACGCGTAACTACGTATCCAAATAACACTGCACTGTCAACTATTAATACTCACTGAACACGAAGAAAGAACACGATTATTTTCTACACTGATTTACTCACGAGAAAAAATGCTGTGAGCGGGCTAGTCAACCGCCAAAGTAAGAGTGCTCTATTTGAAACAGAGACGCGCATTTCGCAGTATTGCCACCAGAGGGCTTCTCTCTCGAAAAATGGAAATTGTTATTTTATCGTCTCATGTATTTACACAAAAACTTCAATGATTACGAATTAGAAGTAGAAAATAATTAATAATAAATAAGAGTAAGATTTTTAATGCTACTAATTAATTTATTTAAGTGCGAAAGGCAAATTTCTAATTTTTACGCTTATGTAGCGGTATGCTACATTACCCCCCAAGGCGCAGACCGAAAGGTCCACCCGCTGCAATCATCTGTAGCGGGAAGGAGGGCGAACTACACGACCCTGCCGGGTTCGGCAATTGGCAAATGTTACTGTGCGGGGAAGTTTCACCAAACGGGTCTGCAAGTTTAGATCGGCAAGAGTCCTAGGAATAGGAGTTACTGCAGCGGGCTCGTCTGGTCTCTCCAGACTTGTCGCTGTGTCAGTAAGAGGGCTAGAATTAGAGTCTACGATAGGCTTAGGGATAGGATTTGAATGTACAGACACATAGAAAGGGTTACACTCAAGTTGACTAGGCAACAAGGCAGCCAACTGAGGAAGCTGAGATGGT
Source organism: Morinoia aosen (assembly GCA_030386875.1). NCBI lineage: Eukaryota > Metazoa > Arthropoda > Malacostraca > Amphipoda > Talitridae > Morinoia > Morinoia aosen. Next base: position 7,901,281 of record CM059557.1, on the reverse strand, counting down.
AGATATGATCGAGTCTCAGTGGGAAAGGAAATCTGCGGAGAGGATGATGAGTTATAAGTTACACTATGATCAGAAGTGTATGCGACTTTTAATCGATCAATGCTCACAGGGTCGTGTGAACCGAATCTTTCGAGGATGAAATATTTTTGCTTGCGTTTAAGTACTTTGAATGGGCCATCATAAGGGCGCGTGAGTGTAGGTTTTATAGCATCATTGCGGACATACACATGTGTGCAGTCTTGCAGGGCAGAATCCAGTTTGTCCTGAGTCTGAGGCATTCGTGGAGCCACATACTTGATCTTACGCATGCAATCTTTGAGACAGGTTACATAAGCGGAACGGTCAGCGGATGAAAATTCAGGCAAAGGTTTTGGGTCAACAATGTCGCCGGGGAGACGAAGCGTTTTCCCGTACAACATTTCAGCCGCTGTGCATTGCTGATCCTGTCTGTGTAAATTTCGGATGCTAAGTAGTACTACTGGAAGTCTATCAGTCCAATCGTGACTGCAATTAAGGCAGCGCAATGCAACCTTGAGGTCTCTGTGGACTCTCTCAATAAGTCCATTTGACTGCGGATGATACGCTGTAGTGGATGAATTTGCACACCCTAAGGCGGTGCTAAGCTCACTCCAGAATTTGGAGGTGAATTGTGATCCCCGGTCATGTGTGACACTTAAGGGAACACCAAATCTAGAGATCCATTCTGACAAGAAAGCGCGCGCTACAGTCTCAGTTTGGGTATCAGGAAGAGGGACCGCCTCAACCCAACGCGTGAACCTATCTATGATGGTCAACAAATAAGAATGACCGCGCGATAAAGGCAAAGGACCCACCAAATCTAGGTGTACAGAGTCGAACTTGTGACCTGTGAATGCACAACTCTGCAGCGCTGCACGATTATGTTTCACCACTTTACTACTCTGACACGCATGGCAATTTTGCACAATTTGCTTGACCTCCTTACGCATCGCTGGCCAGACGAAACGATCAGAAATCAAACGCACTGTACGGTTAATACCTGGATGAGAGAGGGAATGGTAGTGGAGGACAGCTACTCTGCGGAGCGTCGCAGGAAGATACAAACGAGAAAGTCGCTCGGCATCACGGTACACGCCGTCAACCAAGGTTAGTTTCGGAGAGGAAGTGTTAGAAGGTTTGAGAAGGTCCTGAAGTTCAGGATCCTCCTTCTGCGCGTTTGCAATGTTGCCGAAAGTGATTTCACCATCGGTTTGGACAGAGTTGATACGGGAGAGGCAGTCAGCGACAGTATTGTCGAGACCTTTGATGTATCGGATATCAGTGGTGAATTGACTAATGAAGGAAAGATGTCGAGCTTCTCTTGGAGAATGTCTTTCAGAAGGCATCTTAATCGCTGAGGTCAAAGGTTTGTGGTCTGTGTAGATCACGAACTCCCTCGCCTCTAGAGCATAGCGAAAGTGTCTCACAGACAAGTAGATAGCAAGAAGTTCCCTACCGAACGCGCTATAAGCACGCTCAGTGGGCGACAGCCTTTTGGAAAAGAAAGCAAGAGGAGAGATGTTAGTCCCTACTTGTTGTTGCAAAACAGCACCTACGGCGGTACTGGATGCGTCCACAACAAGACTAAAATCAGCATTAGCAATGGGGTAGGATAATTCCGTCGCGGAAGCTAACTTGTGTTTTATTTCCTCAAAAGCTTTTCGCGCTTCTTCCGTCCATTTTACCTCAATAGATTTGCCTTTTCGTTTCGGTTCGAGCAAGTCAGACAAGGGCGCTAAAGTTTGAGCACAGTTGCGAATGAAACGATGGTAGAAGTTAACAGAACCTAGGAACCTTCTGAGTTCCTTCTGGGTCTGTGGAAGAGGAAAGTTTTTGATGACTTCTACTTTGGAAGGCAAAGGTTTTAGACCTAGGCTAGAGATTTCATGACCTAAGTAAATCAGTGATGACTTTCCGAACTCACATTTTGCAGGATTTACAAGGAGTCCATTGTCGGACAATCTTTGAAAAACGACCCTAAGATGATCTTTGTGCAACTCCGGGGTTGTGGATGCCACTAGGATGTCGTCTAAATAGACATAAGCGAAAGTGAGATCAGAGAAAATTTCAGCCATGTGCCTTTGGAACGTTTGAGGAGCGTTCCTCAAGCCATATGGCATCTTGAGGAACTCAAAGAGACCAAACGGAGTGATTACCGCGGTCTTAGGAATCGCAGACTCATCCAAGGGGATTTGATGGAAGGCAGACTGCAGGTCTATCTTAGAGAAAATTTGAGCTCCCTCCAAATTTGCACTGAAATCATGAAGGTAAGGAATAGGGTAGCGATCAGGTAGAGTAACGGCGTTCAACCTGCGGAAATCCCCGCACGGTCTGAATTCACCGTTAGCCTTGGGTACTAGCAAAAGAGGGCTAGCCCAAGGACTTTTGGAGGTGCGGATGATGCCATTTTCGAGCAGGCGCGCAAATTCCTTCTTAGCTAACGCCAATCGATCAGGCGGCAGTCGCCTAGCACGGGAGAAAACTGGCGGACCTTGCGTCTCTATGAAGTGCTTTGTGCATGTTTGCATGTTATTAGAAGCTAAGTTAGGGTTTGTTAATGCTGGGAAATTTTTAAGTTCTTGTTCAAACATGCACTCCGCCTTGAAAGCAATCGAGAAGGAATGCAAGACATTTGCTCTAGTTATGCTACAAGCGGGAATTGAGATCTGTGTCTCCTCGTCCCTAATTTTCTGATTTTTAACATCAACGATTATGCCAAACTTAGCTAGAAAATCAGCACCGATGATTGGCTCTTGAACATCAGCTATCATGAAGGTAAATGTGAATTTTCTCCTCAATCCCAGACCGCACTCTAAAATTCTTTCACCGTAACAAGGAATTGGCGTGCCGTTTGCGGCGCGTAATGTCGCCAACAATGGGTTGTTTTTGTCTTTTGCCGTGGCTGGGATAATTGACACGCTTGAGCCCGTGTCGATGAGAAATCGATATTTGGTAACGGGATCGAGAATAGTAAGGAGGCGAGTAGTCTGGGAATGAGGCAACGCAGTACTCGCTACTATGCGTCGCTGTTGGCGTTTCCCGAAGTCATTTCGGTATAACGAGGACAGTATCTAGAGGCGCATTTGCGAGCTTGGTCACCAAATTTCATGTGGTACCAGCATAAATTGCTACTAGCATCACGAGAGCGCGACCTGAAGCGGCGGTCTTGATTTGACCTATCATAAGATCTACCTCTATCAAAGCGTTGAGGAGGAGGAGAAGGATAGTTTGAGTGATAGTCATAGGGATAGTCGTAGGCATTTTGGTGGCTTTGGAATCTCCCTGGGCCTTGCTGAATGTGAGCCACACTCTGACCTATTTGAAAATTTTGGAGAGCTTGCTTTATTTCAGCGATGTCCTGCTGCATCTTATCTATTGTGGCTGATGATTGAATTTGTGCCGTATTTGACGGGCTAAAATTTGGAGCTGCTACATTCAAGGAAGCAACTTGCGGTGCTTGTGACGCGTTTATATTTCTCATTACCGTCTCAGTGGACTCCGCCAGTTTTTCTAGCGTTTGATCGGGGCCTGCTAGCGATAGAAATGGACGCACGTTCGGAGGAAGCTTAGTCATGAAAACTTCCTTCAGAAATCCCTCAGCTACGGCAACACCCGTAGCGAGTTTCCGCAGTTCTTTCACTAGCGAAGTGGGAGAGAAAGAGACAGAGACAGATGGAATTGCTGAGGCGTCTACAAGACTTCGGAATTTGTCCGCATCGGACATCTGAAGCTTTGCCAAAATTTTGCCTTTCAAAATTCCGTAAGGATTGAGAGCTGGAGGGTTTTCTAATATTTGATTTGAGTCATTCAGTAGTTTTGTGGGCGCGGCGGACACAAGGGCATAGAATTTGTCTATCTCATTTATTATTTTATGATACCTAAACACGGCTTCACACTGTTGAAACCAGGTATGAGCGTCCTCCGGAATGAAGGGAGGGAGCCTAATGGGTTTTGTGGGGGCTCGATCTTCATTATCTGATTCAGTCATGCTAGCGATCACTTTTGGGATGCACAATTAATGATATCAGTGCCTAAGACTTGGAATTAAGTGGCAAGGGTTTGCGTTAATTCTTTACCTACTCAATCATTCAGGTTAAGTTGAAACAGAAGGAAGGAAATATGAAATTGGAAACGAAAAAAAATTTTTTATGCGGTATGCGGCAATTAACGTAGACACGAAAATAAAGCAGGTGAGAAAAAATTATTTTTCTACCTACTCAATCAATCAATAACGTTGAAGAAAACGGAGGGAAAATGGAGAATGGAAACGCGAATTTTACGGTAGTCAGAATGAACGTAAGCACGGAAATAGAAAAAAATATTTTCCCTACCTACTGTGGCACATGAAACAAACAAAGAAGCCATTTGTTATATCGTGGTTTTTCATCACGATACGAGGTTTACTAACTGTAGCTGCAAACTACAGTATCGGTAACTGTAACTACCGATCTGAAGCGTTAACTTCATGGAGTTGGAAAAGGAAACTCTCAGCTCGGTTCCTATTCTTGTACTGAATCATCAATACATCGACTCTGCTTATAAGCTATAGCGCTCGGAAGTTAAACAATGCTCTTCCGGTGCATACCAATGCGATGCGCCCCGAAGGCACAGCTTCCGGCGGAGGTCCCATAAAGACATCTGACCTGAACGCGATATGGCATCCGGCGGCGGCAAGCCGCGCAAACCTCCGCTCCGGAACTCGTACTCATGAAACCAGTATCACATTATACGATGCATATTTTAATATACAACAATTATACCACTCATACCACTGTATGAGTCGGGTTTTCCTCCGCTCTCTCTTGCCTTATGGCCTTAAAGTTCATTCAATCCGCGTCAATCATGAAGTATATGATGGTTTTTATTGAAGATACATCGGTCAATATTATGTAATTCGGGTTATTTTCTGCCCGCTCCAAAGCTTAAGTGTCTTTCATTCATCTGCTGTTACTTTCTGACAGCCTTATTCGGATGACGTTACGTTAAAGTTCTAAGAAAAGTAGCGTATGTTCGCTGCCACCAGGAGCGGATAGCTCCGACTAAGTTTAAATATGAAATAATCGTGCGAATTTTCTTGGTAGCAATGGCGGCGGTTTGACGCGTGTTTCAGGCGCTAGTTCACGAGAGAGATAAGAAATGATACGAGGCCAATATTTATTACGTGTACTATGGGAAGGGCAAGTAAGGATTACACGAGACAGCGTGGTAGAAACTCTTCATACGTTTGAACTAAACAAGACCAATAACTCACGAGTTCCTTCGATCGATTTCTCCCGACAACAGACTGTGTACAAACAGTCAACACACGAGCCAACGAAACACGAGCCCGAGGGGTGTTCTGCAATCACCCGACTTCGAGCCAATTTAGCGTATAGCTGACGCTTGAAATCATGCGCCCTCAAACCAAGTCAATGGATTGTCGTGATCGTGCCACGCTTTACTCGAACACAGTCTCTAAATTCAACAATTGAAGATATGGGCCTTTACTACCAACTCACTTTTCTGAGTATCAAAAACCGGCTGTTCGTCTCAACCCTCAACTGAACTCTAGAACGTCCGTTCACGACCACGGCTCTCAACACCGTCTGTCCTTTCCCGACTACCGCTCCGCACCAAGTGACCACCACTCGTCCTACCCCAATCCTGCTCGGACAGTGCTCACCCCTCCCAAAGGGGAGGGGGGGGTCACCGCTCGAGCCGGGCAGCAACGGGGCGAGAAGGTTCTGAGCTTCGCCTCCCTCCACCCAACCGGGGTGCGGCTGGGGGGGAGGGGTCCGGTCTCATGCCCCTGCCCGCCTCCCGTTACGGCAATTAAACGATGGTCCGCGGGACGGCGAGACTAAACTCAGTGCTCTGCGCCGTCGTATGAGGTTCCCACATTTTATAGTGCTGCGGTTGCCTAGGCCCGAGCGTCGAATTATCAGATTTAATGCGGGGAAGATTTCTCTTCTGAGAACATCCCCGATATATATTTCCCAAGACCATAGCACGAAAGCCGGTCGTTATTTTATGACCCGTGCAATATGAGATCCAGCCTTCACATCAATTATACTTTTTCGCTCGACGACGCCAACGGCAAAGATGGGCTAATTCTGACTTCATACCCTGACTTTATACACCCTTTCCCCACTTGCGCAAAAAGAAATTATGTAATAATTTCTTTTTTTCTATGTCTTGGCCTCAGTGCCTTTCTTACCCGACTGGCGAACACTGATACAACCTGACACCAAATTACAATGCAACACAATACAACATGACATCAATTACAATATCACAAAAAAAACTAGGACGGCGACCACAACTCGCTCGCCTATGCTTCGGCCATTTTCACATAATATTGGTCCCCTTCGGGACTGGGGAGGCGAGCTCTTCCGTCGTTTCGGGGCACAACTAAATGCTGCAGCAAGTTGCTGAGGGTCGCCTCGGTCAGGCGTTTGTCCGGCTTCGGGACGAAGTGGACAATGAGCGCTCGACCCTCCAGGGTCGCGGCCGCCCGCCCCCAGTCCGTCTCGGCCGAGACGGTCGCCAGACTCCCGTCTGGTAGCCACAGCGACGTCTCGTAGTTGCGCGCTGCGACGTATGTCCCGAGCTGGCGCACCACCTCGCTCGGCCTCCGTCTCCGCCCTCGATGCATGTACGTCGCCGTTTCCTACGGCACACGGTCGGGCATTAATTTTGTTACATGGGTTAGCCATCAATATAGAGCCTATTTTCAAAAATTTTCCTTTCTTCGCCTCATAATGAGCGCGTATGTTACATGATGAATGATATATGATTGTGGAATTCATGAACATAACAAGTCCTAGCAGACTTGAATGACTAAGTCCCCACACTCCTGCACACTACACAGCACATACTCCTGCACACGATACAGCACATACTCCTGCACACGATACAGCACATACTCCTGCACACGACATAGCACACACTCTGACAACACACGCACATTCTTTTATTCTTTGTGGTGCAGGTCCTTATGATTAAATGATGGATGAATTTTCCTAATTCCTATTCTTTCCGTGTCAGCTGACTGTTTTTTTTTATTGAATGGCATTTGCTGATCTCTCGTGAAAAGCAGCCTAGATTTTCGTATCGTTTGCAATACTCAGGCGTCCCTTAGTATGCCAGTCTGTTCACATAAATCTCCAAGTCTCACATGCTTAATTTTCGCATTTCCATAACTCATGGTATCGGTGCAGCTGCGATGCCTCAAGCATTGCGCACATGCCTCTGGATCCTCCTAAAAATCTCAGTCATGCTTCCCGTAATCTCCCTTATCACGCTCGTCAGCAGACCAGATATTATAACACTCTCCACAGTTCACGCACGTGTTTCCTACGCGCAGGAGTGCTCCCGATCTTACCATTGCCGAATGCCTCTCCCTCTCTCTTACGTCGACCGCAGTTCCGGTCCGTCTCCGTTGGAGGCCGCTGTGGTGCTCTTTCGGCACCGCGTACATGCCAACACCTCGCTCGCTGTCGCCTTCCTGAAAATCTTCAAAATAACCTTAGTACATTTATCATTAAATATTTCAGCTCTAGCGTCGGTTCGGTGCTGTTCACGCTCTGATTTCTCAGCACAGGAGCCGTCCATCTCTGTTATCTATATTCTTTTTGCTCATCTCTATTTATTTTGTTCTCCCATCTATCTCGTAATTAGCATCGCACACGAATCGCTGTGCGCTTCTCTCTGCTCAGACTGCCTTCTCTAATCTCCGGCGTGTCGCCGCTCATATTACATGAGTTCCAGCGTGGAACGCATCTCAAGTTTTATGGTCCCTCTGTGGCTGCCTTGTCTCGAGGGCTTACGCCTCGAGTCTCTGCCTCGCAATTGCTCGTCCAGCTTGCCTTTCCACACAAAGCTACGTTATTATTAAAGAGCAGTATTTGCTACTAATACTATGTCCGTAATGGGAGTTGATTAAATATAGTGTAACGGTATAAGTTCTGCACAGCTCTCAGGGGTTCTGCTATTCGAGCCGTTATTATCGGTCTCTAATCAGTTCCGGCTCAGGTTTCCTTCTTCGAAATGGAGCAAGACTCATCCCCAGATAATTTCAACTCGCCGTCTCTCTTCTGAGCGACTGCATTGTGCCTATTGGTCTTTGTCTTAAACATCATTTGAAGCAATAAAATTTTTAAATTTTTCCTCCCCCCCGACGATACAGTAAAATTCCTTTACAAGGAATTTTTCACCCTAAACAGCACAATGCACAATAAGGATAACTCTACTTCCCATCCAAGTTGCGGACTTTTCAAATCTACACCTGAAAGGCAATGGTTTATTAGTGCTTATAACTAGTTATTTCTCAGGCTACTCAAAAAAAATTCCGTCCTCTCATTGGTTGTTGTAACCTACTAGTTATGAGAGGACTAACGAGCCGTACCACCTACTGGTCGTATTATGTGAAGGAAAACATCTGCTGCGACTGTGCTTATACTTCGATTTTAATACTGTCTAATTATATCTCTGCCTAGACGGCTAGTTTCCTTCGAAATCCCTCTTCATTCCTTATACATCTCGAACAATTGACCAGCAATCAACTTTCTATTTCGATGTGAAGTCATTATATCTAAGTTTTATTCTCGTCATTCAAAATGCGCAGCCAACACGATATAATTGCCCAGTACGCTGTTATAATTTTTCGTCTGCCGACTCTCTACTCGCATCCCCCAGGCTCGGACTGAGTTCCTTTATGCCTCTTTCGATTTTATGACTCTCATCCTGTGCCTGTTTCAGCAACTTCACTTTAATTCACCACAATTTTCGTCGGAGAATTAGACGCACGTGCACACCGTATCGTACTCGTCGGAGAGCGAGAAAAGCCAGCTCGGAACGAAACGCCACCGACACACTATATATACTTCAGGTCACTGTCAACAATTGCCGCATTTGACTTCCTCTACCAATCCTCAAACTCACACCGAAGTTTGCTACATTTTCGTGTTGACATAGGTACTAGTGCAGTCGACATCTTTGGCAATAGCCTAGGCACACGCGCAAACCTTCCCTGCATTTAATGCGGGGAAGGTCCCTGCATTAAAGGCTGCTGTGTATCCGTGCCTTAATAAAAATTAGTGAGTTAGTTTTTAATTCAACTCACAGGCCACGTAACGTTAGAATTTGTCAGTGAAATCTTGATGATTTTTTATAGTGTTATTCACTATCTAACTGTTGAAAATTCTATGAATGCTTTTAAAAATTGCCGAGTATACAAATATTGCACATACTTTTATAGATATACGCTCTAAATATAGTAATTGTATGTACGAGACATGATAATTATTTGAAGCAATTTTAATATATCTTTAGGGATAAACAAAATTCTTAGTTGAGGTTCACGATACAATCGTCGTAGCAGGCATTCCAACATTGGTGACATAGTTCGTCCTTACCTGTAACTTCCTGAAGAGATATTGTGGGTGGTTGTATAAAGGTGAGTTCTAAACCGACGTAATGAATTTGTCCGGCTAATTTTGGCAGGCTGGCGCTTCTTGTAGATTTATCGATTGTCTCTACGATTTAATTTCAAGTTTAATAGATAATTTTGGTGGGATTAATTTTAATCGATACCTTGGAACTCCCTTCCGCATAATTGAAGGTTCATCAGCTTGTTGAGATTAAGTTAATAGTCGGCTTAATTTCGCTTTTGAATTTATTTGGTGCAGACCTGTTGATCTAAAAAATGTTATAATATATTCTCGTGCTCTAGATCTGCTTCCTTCTTGGTGTTGAGGATTCTGTGTATAAAGTTCTTCAATTGAGAACTCATCAGTTAAATATAAATGAAACTGAAATTAAAATGTGAATAATTTCATAAATGTAATTTAATTTAGTGGTAAAACCTCCTGCATGTTTGAATTATTGCTATTAACTTCTTAGCTGATGAAATGAAATTCAGCATCTAGTGCATTTTTATTAATTTTTTTCATCTGGATTTCTCAATTTTCAATTGCTTATATCTAAGTCTATCTTCAAACTTCTTAAAAATGTTATATTCCTTTCCAGAATTTATTTCTGCCTGTTTTATTAATTTTGCAATTTCCAGGAAGCATTGCTCAAACACCAGTTAAACAGTTAAAAAAACTGGCCTATGGGTTTTCATGGTTCTTTTTGGTCCTAGGCCTATATTTGTTTTTTTAATTGTTGCTTCTTATTGATAAATTGCTTTCAAAAAGAAAAATAGAATGTTTTATAGAAACTGCAAAAAATGAAACTCCATAGTAAATAATGGGTAAATCTGAAGGAGATGACAGTTGTCGATTTTCCACTTTTTGGTGCCTGAACCTAATTAATTGAATCAAAATAAACAAGTTTTCTTCCATTCTTTTTTCTTCTCAAATGAGTATTTTACGATTTATAGCGGTAAGTTTAGTTTCGTCATTGATGACGAATGCGCTCGAATAAACAGCTACTCATCGATTTTCGAATTTTTGTTGCTTGAAACATGGTAATAACATCGAAATAAACAACTTTTATTCTATACACTTTTTTCGTCAAATGAGTATTTAACGAGGTATAGCGGTAGGTTTGGTTTCGTCTTTCAAGACAGAGCGCTGGAAGCGAGGCGCCTTTGCAGTATTGCCATACATGATACAACTCGATCAAAGAATTTCTTTCCGCTTCAAAGACTGGAGTTGCGGTAAGTCATTTACCGCTATAACTAATAAAATACTCATTTGAGACAAAAAGTGCATAGAAGAAAACTTGTTTATTTCGATCTAATTAACTGTGCTAAGGCATCAAAATTTACAAAATCGACAACTGTCATCTCCTTCAGATTTACCAAATAATGTTGCACAAGTGTATGCTAATTTGGTAAATGTTTAGGAGAGGACTTTAATAAATTTTTGGTAGGTTTGTAGCATTGGTCAGTTATCAATTTTCCACTTTTTGTTGCCTTACATACATACATACATACATACATATACCGGGCTTATCCTCTCCATGGGAGGGTAGCCGACAGCAGGCCACAATCACCACACTTAGTCACTAGGAGGCGAGAGAGGCAGCACTGGCCGCACCTGAACTGCCAGGATCAGCAGCAGCCCAGCACAACCACCTTCCACAGTCAGGCCCGACAGCAACAGCTGGTTTACCCCGACCGCTTCATTGAGTGCAGCCCCTCCCCCGCACGTGACAGGTCAACCCCCATCACACGCGGGCAGCTTCCAGTAACGCGTCAAAAATAAAATTACCTCCTTATACACTGCCCCCACTCACTTCTGTCCGCAGCCATCCCTCTCGCCACGTCCACAGTCAGACCCCTCTCATACAAAGCACGTCGCACCCCATCCATCCAACTCATCCGTGGTCTACCTCGCGCTCGAAGACCACTCACTTCCGACATATATATCTTTTTCACCAGCCGATCAACATTCATTCTTTCTACATGCCCAAACCATCCAAGCACTCTTTCATCCACTCGCCTGCTCAACTTTTTGATAACACCCGTCTGCTCCCTAACCAACTCATTCCTGATCCTATCTCTTCTAGTTACTCCATACATGCTCCTCAAACACTTCATCTCAAACACATCCAACTTCCTCCTCTCAGCTGCTCTCAACCCCCAGGACTCTGCTCCATACAACAAAACTGGCACAATCAAACTTTCATACAGTCCCCTCTTAGCATTCATACTCAAACTCCTGCATTCAAAAACTTTCCTCATTGCACCCAATGTCTTACAACCTTCACTCACTCGATGCTTCACTTCTACTTCCATACTATCCTTAACAGTCACATCCGACCCGAGGTACCTAAAATGCTCTACCTCCTCTAAAACTTCCCCATTCAACCTCACATCCAAAGTTCCAAACACTCCACCTCTTGAACATCTCATCACCTTACTTTTATTCACATTTACCCTCAATTTCCGCCTTTCGCACACTCTACCAAACTCTGTAACCAGTCTCCTCAGTTTTTCCTCTGAATCAGCCACAAGCGCTGTATCATCTGCAAACAACAGCTGACACACTTCCCAATACATACCATTTCGTCCCACCAACTGCGCCCCTTTTCCCAACACTCTGGCATTCACTTCTCTCACCACACCATCCATAAACAAATTAAACAACCACGGCGACATCACACATCCCTGTCTCACACCTGTCACAACTGGGAACCATTCACTCGCCTCATTCCCTACTCTCACACATGCTCTGCTATCAATGTAGAAACTCTTGATCGCATTCAACAGTCTCCCACCCACTCCATACAAACTTACCACTTGCCATAAAGCCTCGCGATCCACTCTGTCATACGCCTTCTCTAGATCCATAAATGCCCAATATACATCCTTTCCCTTTAATAAGTATTTTTCATTCACCTGCCTCACAGCAAACATTTGATCCACACAACCTCTACCACACCTAAAACCAAACTGTTCTTCAGCAAGCACACGATCCGTCAACACTCTCACTCTTCCAATTAACACTCTTCCATACAGCTTCCCAACTACACTCAGTAGACTTATACCCCTAGAATTACTGCACTCATACCTGTCACCTTTCCCCTTGTACAACGGAACTACGCACGCGCTACTCCAATCAACTGGCACTTTACTAGCCTCGAAACACACATTTAATAAACAAACCAACCATTCTATAACCACATTTCCTCCTTTCTTTAGACATTCAACCGTGCAGCCATCCAAACCTGGAGCTTTCCCATTTTTCATTTCATCCAACGCACATCTCACCTCTGCACTTCTTATTCGATTTCTATTCACTTCACTAAACACAGGCATTCTAACATCACTTCCAACAGCTACTACTCTCGCAATCCTATCATCCCTCACGTTGTTGCCTTAACATAGTTAAATAGATTGAAATAAACAAGTTTTGTTCTATGCACTTTCCATCACAAATGAGGACTTTGAGTTATAGCGGTATGTCAATTTTTGTCTTTGATGATGAATGCAATTGAATAAACAGCTACTAATAAATTTACAAAGTTTTGTTGCTTGAACCATGTCAATAATATCAAAATAAACTACTTTTCTTCTATACACTTTTTGCAGCAAATGAGGATTTTTATAGTTAGAGCGGTAGGTTTTATTTTTTGCGCTATTGAGCTGTTAAAGTACGTTTGAATACTTTGTAATTTATTATTAGCTCGCCCCGCAAAGCTTGCGGAGCCTGAACTCACTTTTAGGATCTTTTAGTTAGTAACTCAATAGAAATTATCACCCAAGAATTATGAATTATAGCGGAATGTTGACTTTTGTCGCAGATGGTGGGAACGCTCTCTAGCATTTGAGCGTGTCGAATCGGAGCGTCCATGACAGTGTTGCCAGATGTGCGGTCGGTGAATTACTTGTCGCTTTAAACACTAGAGTTGCAACAAGTCATTTACTGCTATAACTTGTAAAATACTCATTTCCAACAAAAAGTGCATAGAAGAAAACTTGTTTATTTTGATCTAATCAACTATGGTAATTCACTGAAAATTCAAAAATCAATTACTGACCAACACCACACATATACCCAATTTTCCACATTTTGGAGCCTTAACACGTTAACTGCGATGGGTTAAACTAAAGTTCAATGTTCAATTTGTATTTTAATTCAATTGTAGTAATCTACTTTGAAAATAGCAAACATAAACTGGATCGGGCTTTTATTTAGCTTACATTAAGTATTTATAATCAATGAGTTAGTGACTGCAAGTGGGTCAGCAGCATTCTGAAAACCACCTAAGGGACCACTGGTGGGTCCCTTCGCAGGGAACGTGTTAACATATTTAATTAGATATAAAGAAACAATTTTTCTTTTATGTGCAAGACTTCAAATGGACTCGGCAACATGGGGGAAGACTGTAAATATGTAGGAAAGGTCAGTAATTGATTTTCTACTTTTCCTTGCCTAAACATAGTTAATAAAATCCAATAAAACCAGTTTTCTTCTATGCGCTTTCCGTCTTAAACGAATGTTTTATCAGTTATAGCGGTAAATGACTTACCGCAACTCCAGACTCCAGTGTTTGAAGCGGAAAGAAATTCATAAAGCGTGTCGTATGGCAACACTGCAATGGAGTCTTGCTTCTGACGTGCTCGTCATCAAATACAAAACTAAACCTACCGTTATAACCCTTAAAATGCTCATTTTCCGCAAAAAGTGTATAGAAGAGGTTTATTTTAATGTTATTAACAAGGTTCAAGCTACAAAAATTTGAAAATTAATTAGTAGCCGTTTATTCAATTGCAATCGTTGTCGAAGACATGATTTAACATACCGCTATAACTCATCAAATACTTATTTAAGACAAAGTGCGTACAAGAAAACTTGTTTATTTTGATCTAATTAGCTATGCTTAGGCAACAAAAAGTGGAAAATGTATTACTGACCTTCCCTACACATTTACCAAAGACTCTAATGGACTCTCCCTTCAACGGTCATGTAATCGATAGGTTAAATGACATGATTTTTTGTTAATGTTAAAATTAGAACTAACCTGCGGCTGTAATAATAAAAAATTATTCTTTGTCGGAAGGTTCAGTTTCGTAGTCTACTGCAATCGAAAATTCTTTTTCGGAGAGCGGCGGGTAGAGTTTTGCAGCTTCGACAAAGAAATGATGTAGCAGCAAATTTTTTTTTTGTTTCCCCTCTGTGTTTGGTGATAAATAAATAGCAAGAGAGATGCCGAATTAAAAAAATGCGGTCTTAATCCTGGTCACTTCACCCACTCTTTAAGGATACCATCCGGGATGTTGACCTTTTTTGTCAGATTCGCTTGAAAATTGTCCACTATATGTATTTTTGGAAGGTAAACCTTTTTTACTTATGTCATTTTTTGATTTAGGCCTTATTATTTATTTTTTTACGGAAAATTAGTTTTTTGATACATTTTTATGTACATTTCAAGACGTATCAACTCATTGAATTTTGATGCTAGAACAAAACCAAAGACAGTTTTAGAATCCTTGAAGCATTTCTAACAAAGTTATAATTGAAAATTTTAACATTTCGAAAAACAATTTCTGTGATAAGCAATACTTTATAGTATCACAAACAATTATTTTTGGGTTTGGAGCCATACAACTTTTTTGTTTTCTAAAATTTGGGAGAGTCTAATTAATACTTTGTTAGAAATGTATCAAGGATTTCAAAACAGTCTTTAGTTTTGTTCTAGCATCAAAAATCAATGAGTTGACACAGTTTGAATGTTGAAAGCTGTATGTTTTGGTTATAAACCATAACAATTTTTGTTGAAGTGTAATATAATAGATAATTTATGTAACGGTATGCAGTTTTAATTTTTATTTTGATAATTTCCATGCATAACTTCATATTCACACTGTGAATTGTGATTTCCCCAAAAAATGAATAAAAAAAAATTTTCTATACCTAAAAATTATGAAATTCTTCATTTTCAGTCTGATTCTTATGGGATTTGATTATTACATGTACACAATTTCTTCTATTAATTTTTTTGATTCAGGCCTTAGTTTTTGAAAAAATTTACATACTGGTTTTTGAGTTCATTTTCATTGATATTTCAAAACGTATCAACTCATTGAGTTTTGCTGCTAGAACAAAACCAGACACAGTTTTAGAATCTATGAAATATTTCGAACAAAAGTGTATTGGGAAACTATCCATTTCCCTTAGTATTTTTTGTTTATATGGGGTTGAAATCAGGTCAAAAATTCAAGATTTTTGTCCCATTACCCTCCTCTTGGGGGGAGGGGGATTTATTGCCCGTAGTGCCATAAAATTTTCGGACCGAATAGTCCATCATCTAAGGGTTCTTTTCCAACAATAACACGAAAAATGCTCACCGGACCGACAGGGGCCTGGCAGGGGCTTCGGACGGTATCCTTAATGAGTTGATGTCTCTCCAGTCTTTCTATTGTTTGAGTCAGGATGGATGGATTTGTGTTATCACTCAATTGTATCAATTGTGTTGCTACTCTGTTGGCACTAATATTTCTGGGTGATAACCTTCACTGTCTTGATAACTAAAAGATCCTAGAAGTGGGTTCTGGCTCCACGGGGTGGGCAAAGACAAAAGTTAACATATGGCTATAACTCGTTGAATATTTTTTCTGGCGGAAAGTGCATAGAAGAAGAATTGTTTATTTACATCTAATTATCTATGATTAGGTACTGAAAGTGGGAAATCAATTATTGTCCTCTCCTCAATGTTTACCGCTTATTTTATCATTGATGTTTGTTGATTGTCAATAAACTAGGGTTTTAAATTGTGAAGATATTTCTATACAATTAATTTTTAAAATTTGTTATGAGCTATTTTCTTTTTATAAACTTTGTCATTTCTTCTTTGAAATGTTTCTGGTCTCTGATATTTCATACTGGGCTTACTCCTTAGATTGTACTCTCATTAGTTCTGTCACCTAAGTAAGCTGATGAAGGGCTTGATTTTTCTAGATTATTTCAAAACGTTTGTATCAGTTATAATTTACCTTTATTCATGCTTTCTGTGGAGTCTTCAATGAAATTAGCATAGGCTACACTGTAATAAATAAGTAGAAATGTTGTTCTTACCTAGGAAGGTGTTCATTGCCTGTACTTGGAGTTCAAATGATCCAAGCCTTGATTTATATTTAGTGCATTTTGTTTTTCCATAGTAAATTTTATGCAAAGTTTTACAGAGCCTTTGTTAGCTTTCTCACTCTTTCTGGCCGTTTGATGCATTTTGCTGTTTTTCATTTTTTAAAAGCTGGAATTGTTACTAAAATGTTGGTATTGCATTTTGCTAAGACTTTTATCATCTGGAGCTTTTATTAACTTTTTTTTATTGGAAGTGGTAATTAATCTTCACACATTGAATGTTGGCTTATGTTGAAGCTTATTGAGGGGATAATTATAAGCTGGAAGTTTACATTTGAACTACTGCAGTTATTAATTTTAAATGATTTACTTGCATACAAGGACAGATTTGTATGGCTTACGGGACATGTTGGCAAATGTTATGCATGCATGCAGTCACAAATGGCTAAATAATCTCAGATTTGCTTTTATCTAACCTGCCTTTTGCTTGAAAACTGGCTGTGCAATTCTTCTTAATCATTTCCTTCCAATTAAAGAAACTGAAAAAGAGATGGTAGTTGGTCTTTTATGTTTCTTTAACACTGTGGTCTTTGAACTATGAGCTACCAGTGCAATCAATCTGTCCCACAACAGCTAATGGCTTATTGTTATTGTTGCTGTGATGAGTAGAGAACAAATGGCTGGAAAATTAAAATATTTTTGGTTCTTTGAACTTGCTGCAGTAATCAGGATGGTCTTTAGGTTCTAAAGTTTAGAGACCCCTGCTCTATTATGTAGCTTATCTGCCTTGTGTATCTTTATTAACACATTAAGTGCGTCATGACTTACCGGTGGTCATTTAGATAATTTTCAAAATGCTGCTGGGGAACCAGCAGTTGCTGACTCAATTTTCATAAATACTAAATTAAAGTTAAATGAAGGCATGATCCAGTCAATGTTCATTTTCAAAATTTCTTACCACAATTAACTCTAAATTTGAGCTGGATATTGAACTTCAGTTTAACTCGCCGCACTTAACGTGTTGAGTACTTGAAATGAAATGCTGTTTTACTGAATCCTGATGCTGCTAATTTAATTTGCTTCCCACCGGCAGCAATGTACTGTTTGAATATTAGTTACATTGTAATGTTAAAAATTTGATTTCATTCTCTCTCAATTTAATCCCTTATTGTTATTTTATTCTTTTCAGATTGATTAGAAAGATTGCCGTTTTTCGCTTTTCCTTTATTAAAGGCTGTGAAAAATTATTCTTGAAGGTAAGCAGTGGTTATAGCAATATTTACATGGTCATTACAGGGTGGGTCATCCTTTGCTTGCAACTATATTAACACTATACCTACTTGTTGTGTACTTGAATGGGCAATAGCAGCTTATTACTTGTGTGTATGTGTGGCATCATCAATACTGAATAAATTTCAAAGTCATAAGTGAACAACTCCTTTCTTCAAAAAATATCTCTAATAAAGTATTCAATAGCATTGACTTATTTATTATCCCTTTTTTTAGGCAATCCTTCTACTACATCAAAATGATGTTGCCACAAGTACATCAAATATAGTTTGAATGCACGGTTCACAATATGAAATATTACTGGAAGAATATTTGATACTATATCATTTAACCTATACGCTATGATCTAACTTATCGAGTATTGTTTGTATTGAGTTTTAGCATTTTATTGCTAAACCATGCAAATATTTGAATGTTTAGTTAAAGTGGACCATCTGTTATGTATTTCATGAGTTTCCTAGCAGTAACATTCATTTCTATAATATGAAGTTTCAGTTGGTCTGAGTGAATTAGCACTGCTTGAGAATTCTAACATCAAATAATTTCTTGTTACTATTCAGATCTTGCACAAAAGTAAAAGCAAAATTGATGAACATGGTTATAGGTTATTTTGTGAGAATATTTCCACTCACCTGCGCTGAAAATATCCCGAAAGTGCAATTCAGTACTTTCTTGATTTGTTTTGAATGAATATTGATGCCTTGTTTTAATGACTATGGATTTGAGCAGATGTAGCGCCCTATTCTTAACTATGCCTTTACTATAAAGATTGAAATTCTTCATCTTTTACACTACCCCATTTTATTATTTTTGTGCCAAACGTGCTGAATTCATTTTTGCTCCATTAGCCTAGAATGGGCCCTACGTTGTACGGTTGTTTGCATTTATTATCCACTTGTGCAGATGCCGAACATCAAACTGCAGAGCAGCGATGGGGAGGTTTTCGAGGTCGATGTGGAAATCGCGAAGCAGAGCATCACCATCAAGACCATGCTCGATGACTTGGGTGAGCTTCATGCATTTTTGGTCAGCAGGAAATATGGATTTGATCAAATTGGATTACTGTATCTGATGGTGTATAAGATGCACCGTTTTTATCCAAAATTTTTGGCTCAAAAAAATTGCCTACTATCTTGTACATTGTAGGTGAAGTTAAAGACCTGTAGGCATAAGCTAATCTTCTCTCTCATGCTCAGTACTTTTACCTATTGAGATGAAAGCTTTTTACTGAATGGAACTTCCATGTAAGGTTCTGCTTTTAACATAGCATATTTCAGAGCTTAAACAGGGAAATGAAATGTGTTCCAAATTACTGGTGTTACTAGTTAACCTTTTGGTTTATCACAGTCAAGTTAGTGGAGTTACAATGCCTCGCCTTGTAATACATGTACTAGGTTATCACTTCCGTTGAGGGAACCTTACTCTGAGGGGGGGGGGGGGGGAATATGAGGCCCCAAGCTAAAGGTTAGATGGGCCTTCTTTTAGAGAAATTTAATATGCTTTTTCATGATGGTAAGGACCATATTATTTGGTTCACTGTTATATCTTTCAGCACCTACTATTCTTCATCTTTCGTTCTTAATCTTTTATCTTATTTCATGAGCTTCTTACTCTACTGTTTCTATGCACCTTGTGCTTAGATTCTGTTTCTTTTTCTTCATACTAAATGGTGCCTTCCTCTCTCTTTTGAACGACTTGTTGCTGTTCGAGAAGCTTAATCAAGCTGCTCTAATATAATCTGATTAATGCCTTTGTTCCAGTTGTGGAAGCTTAAACTAACTTTACTAATCTAATTTATGCTCAAAAAATTAGAATTTCAATTTCCTAAACTTCTAGCTTTGACCTCGATTTCGGCGAGATCTTGCGCACAGCTACGAAGGCTATCTGCACCAAGAACACTTAGCTGTTCCTGTCTGTCTGCCTATTCAATAGTCAAGCTCTGCTATTACTGAGAGAATATATGTAGTTTGATTCTGTAACTTTCGATTTGAGAGATTTTAAGCTTCCTCCCCTTGCATTTCTTTATATCAGTTTTTCCTTTTCTGTGAACCTAGTTATAACCTAATTGAGTTGATTTGACAGAAATATCATGGAAATCTTTCTCAAATTCTCAAATTTTTCCTGAAAACCAGTGAGGTGTAAACATGTCATCAGAGCATTTAAAGCAGAAGAAATGTGCTAGTAGTTTCTTAATGTCCTCTAAAAAGGACCTTTCGCCGATAAAGGGTTAATTAGTTTTTTTAACACGTTCTCTGCGTTTCCGCTACTGGTAACGGTTAGTTTGGTTAGATTGTAAGTAGCAGAATTGGGAAATTGACTTTACTGCTTGAATGAGTTTTTATTCTCCCTAATAAATATGAAGAATGTAATTGTACGATAACATTTTACCTCGCACGGTAAAAGTTATTCTTAGAAAAGGTTGCAATAATAGATAAAAATGTCGTGCATTTATGCTGGTACGTAAATTGGCAATTTACCTGTTGGTACACTCGTGGCCCAATACGCGGGGAACGTGCTAATTACAGTATCCTATATCTGAACAAATCCCTGTGAATTTACCCCAGTGTGTGGCAGCAAAGAAGGTAACAGTTTAGTTCAAATCTTGAAAATAGAGGACAACGGAGAGGATAGACAGGCATTATTCCTTTTTTCTAATCAAATTGTATTACTTGAGATAGACTGCATCAAATGGCATAAAGCGTTTAAAATTGCAATTTCAGCCACATAAAGCAGCCAAACTATTTCTTTGCAACCTTCAATTCATTCCATAGTCTAAAACATGCACGTCTTGGATTGGCACTTTGACTGCGACGTGAGCCATATTTGGTCTCTGTGGGAGCTTTTTATAATCCTGCTGACAATCCAGCATCCACAAACTCTATTTTCAACAATACCTAATCTAAACTGAATGAAAACATGATCCAGTTGAAATTTTAAGTTGAGTATCAACCTCGAATTTGCCTGCTGCGGTCGAAGTGTCAATTTACAAGGTCTGGCGTTACCCTTGCCTGTCTTTATTCATGGTGGTCATTGCACTATCTGCCACACCTGTGCAGGCATGGACAAGGTTTTTCCAAAGGAAACGTGTCAATTTACTAGGTCTCGCGTAACCTTTGCCTTGTATTCATGGTGGTCATTGCAGGCATGGACGAGGGCGAGGACGAGGTGGTGCCGCTGCCCAACGTCAACGCTGCGATAATGAAGAAGGTGATCCAGTGGTGCAGCTACCACAAGGACGACCCTCCTCTCCCTGACGAGGACGACAACAAAGAGAAGAGGACTGACGATATTTCCTCCTGGGATGCCGACTTCCTCAAGGTACTCCATTGAAAGTCCCCCTCATTATTCCATTAACACGTTCGCTGCCTCATATTCAGTAAGGTTGTGAGTAGCTGAGTTTAAATAACGACCAGACTGCTCGAAGAAAGTTGTATCTTTCCCAAGAAGTGTGGAAGTGTAATATGATAATAGTTCACTTCGGTTAAATCTCTTGGAAAATTTGTTGGAATTATTGAAATGTTCTTTCACGCCTATACGTAAATGAGCAATTGACCCAGTGGTAAATCGGCAGTGAACCGGTTGATTGATGCTAATTTTGGGCTCAGATATTAGAATACCTGTTCATGACGGGAGATTGTTATGAAATATGTAGTTTAGTTGCTTTCTGTAAGACTGGGTACTTGTTTCCGATGGGCTTCTTACATTGTCGTCTCCGATACCTTTGCGCTTAATTTGGTCCAACGGATTCAAATTCCTGGTCACCCAGGGACATTGAAATGCAGCAGTTTAGCTGCTTTGTAGAACACTTGGCATTTGTTTTGATGAATTGGACTATTGCTGATATTCACTGAATTTTAAAGCTTGCGCGAGGTGTTTTTTTTTTAGGTATTATAGATGTATGTAATCTTATGCCTGCTTTTGGGATCAGACGCACACGTCAAGAAACTATAGTTTGATAGGAATATCCTTGAACGTGCTCCCGTGCTGAGGAATTGCAGAGTTCCGTCACTTTGTTATTAGAGCTTTATTTCTATGCTGTTAGCGACCTTATGGTGGCTGATGAAGTCACTTGGAGCCATACTTGACCATAGTAATTTAAATGTTTAAATTTGCCTTTGGGGAAAAGCCAATTTGGCTTTCCTTCGAAAGCCGTCGAATCGACGACTTTTCTGTCTTGTAATTTAATTATTATGTACCGCATCTCTCTTCTTTAGCGTAGGAAGAGGGACTGAAAGAACTTGATATTCCTAGAAGCCCACTGTGTTGAAAAAATTTTTGACACGCAAAAACCCTGTAGCCTTACCGTCCAATGAATGCTTCCACGAACTCCTTGCACCGGGTCACATCTGAGACGACAATGGTTTAGCCGAGTTGTGACAGCCGGTGCTACTGTAGCGTGAGGTCTACCGCCACATAGCGCCTACCCAGATGCAGGTTGGGATGTACAATTTGTTCATCGTTAAATTAAATGTATGGAAATCAGTGATATCCATTAGGGAGGGAAAATGCAGCGGTAGACCTAACGCTAGAGCACTAGCTTAGAGGTAGACCTCACGCTATAGCAGCACCCTGACAACGTTGGTCTCTGCGCAGGTTGATCAAGGCACGCTGTTCGAGCTCATCTTGGCCGCCAACTACCTGGACATCAAGGGGCTGCTCGACGTCACCTGCAAGACCGTGGCGAACATGATCAAGGGAAAGTCTCCTGAGGAAATTCGTAAAACCTTCAACATCAAGAACGACTTCACGCCTGCAGAGGAAGAACAAGTCAGAAAAGAGAACGAATGGTGTGAGGAAAAATAGTGCGTCTGCTCCTCTACTTTTAGGTCTTCGTGTATTCTTCGATGTCTTTGGCGAAGGGATTGGATCTTCCTAAGTGGAGTACTTAGGTTTCCTTTTATGAAATTCTAGCCACTCGAAAGAGGAACATTTTCTTCACGTTCTCACTGATTTTTCCTTAGTTTTCGGTGAGGCCTTTTTGTCTTCTATTAAAAGTACCTTATCCATTGGTTCACAGAATAATGTGTTAGTGTTTCTTCTAGTACACCTATTTGCAGTTCTCGTTCCTTCCTAATTGCTGAAAATTATGTGCGGCTTGCGTGTCCAAAAGTTTAGAGGTATGCTCCTAAGACCGAACAGAACGACCTCGTTTTTCTGGAGCGTGACCGACGATAGATTGCGTGACTCCTCTAAATTGTGAATTGGATTACGCGTTCTGAACTGCACCCTGAGGTCATGCAGATCTTGGGCCTAGTGAGTTCTTCAGATAGTTGCACTTAATTTTTGTCCATGCCCTCTAAAACATGTAAGTACTCGACCTTGTTCTGCCACCTTTTGGTGTTCAGAAGTAGCGAAATTACCACGTATTCGAATGAACAGATCCTGTGAAACTTCCCCCGTTTTAACAAATGCCCTCATATTTAGCATTTCTTCGGGCGCTTCGTAAGCATTCGTCGTATCAGCGCTGCTGATCATGTCTGCCTAGGCTTCTCTGTAAACTACTTGGGTGTCCTGATCATAGTTCATGCAGTGAAGGTCAGAGTGCTCGATTCAACTGCGGCACTGGGATGGCCATGACAAGTTGTCCATTCTTGTAGTGGCGAGAGAGGCTTCACCATTATTGAGCATAGTTGGTTGACCAGTCTTGAGCTCGAGTATCGATCAAATGTCGCCGTGTCGGTGCGTGTGGAGACGACGGATGTTTTAGTTTCTCTTGATGCTCGAATTGAGACGTAACTTATAATTTTGATGTACCTATTTTTTTCTAATGACTATATTGTATGACATGTGTGTTCCCATTTTTAACTCGGTGAAAACGGTCTAAATAAGAGGTTGTTTTGATGTTTTATCATCGTGTTTCTGTTAATAGATCTTACATTGAAGTAAGAAAGCGTCGGTGTGGTGCAGTTCCTTTTAAAATTTTTGGTTTCAGTATCGAGAAAAATTAAGATTACCAAGCCATGTCGTCGCATTGCTGTGTACGACTTGTGACCTTCCTTGCATCGATTTAAAATTTACGGAATTTGAGTGGAGAAGCATTAGGCTGCTGAACAGCTCTCTAGTATTGCCATTTGAAAACATTTCATTATACGTGACGAACAAAAAAAAGTCTTGGCGTTTGACCCTACTTATTTCTTAATCCTTTCCTGATCTGAAAGTAAAAATTTTACAAATGCCTTGGTAGACGACCGCTGATCTGCGTAATTACAATTGAAACCGTAAATTTGGCAGTCTTGTTATTTTCCTCGCAGTCTGAAGTCATTCTACTGCAAATTTCAGTCATCGCACAGAGTTGGCCAACCGTAAAAGCTGTACTGTAGATTTGGCTACTCAACCTACTGTTTTTTTTAATAATCCGAAAGTTGAAGCCCTCTTGCGTAAATGCTTGAATTCGATGTTAGTCGGAAAACGGCGCGTAGGGTGGCTAAAGCTGCAGAACTCTCGCCGACGGATGTTTAGCTACGAAGGTGTAAAGTGTTGAGAATTAAATTGTGCTTCTATTCTCGACGCGCCTGGGGTAAGGCGCACGCCCTAAGTCGGGTCTAATCTATCTTGAAATAAAGTTACTCTTGATAGTCTAAAAAATTCGCAATTCTGATCCAAGTTCTTAGATGTGTTTCAATCACTCCTGTGTCGACGCCAACGATTATTTCCAAGCGTAGTTACTGCACTAGAGAGGGGGAAGTGAGCATTATACACCCTGATGTAGTACCTCAGATGGTGGAATTCCGTACGCGAGGAAAGTAGGAATGAACAGATGAGCAGGCCATGAATACCAGGGACTGTCCATAGAAATTACTTCTGTGCTGTTCTTATATTTGCTGCCGTGATGATGATAATCACACTAACGTGTGACGGCATACTTCTGTTCGACATAATTTAATGTGGCGATGTAGGAAAACTTGTGAGATCTTCCTCATGATCCCCTCAGGGGGATACAACTATTGTATCTATGGGAATTAGCGCTCCCAGGGGAAAAATGTGAGGGCCCGAGCTGAGAGTTAGGTAGGCCTTCTTTTTGTTGAAATAAAATGTTTTTTGTTATGTTAAGGACCACCTTTTTTCGGTTCACTACTGTCCTGTTTTTCAGCACCTCTGACTTTCTTCTTCAACTTTTATCTTATTTCATGAACTTCTTTCCCATCTTACTGTTTCTATGCCCTTTCTGCATAGATTCCTCATTTTCTTATCTCCATACTAAATGGTGCCTTCCTCCTTCCTCTCTTCGATACGCTCTATTTTTGTAGCGGTTAGGGAGGCTTAAACTAACTTATAATCTAATAATCTAATCTAATCTTCCTCATGATTAACATATTCTGAACTATTGAAGGCCTTACGGCACTAATGACATTACTGCTACCAAGGGATCGATGTGTAACTGGAAAAAGTAACTTGGATACAACCACCCAAGATTAACTTTACAGCCTGACCTAAGTGGTTCTGAGTTTATTATGACTATAAATTTCAGTCCCTAGGTAGCAGGTGAAGCCTGCAGAAGAAATTCTAATTCAGCAAGTGAAGCCCGATTTACTGAACACTGGATTTTTCATGACCTGAAACGTTTGGTATTGTGATATTCTTAGCTATGTTGATTTTCCCCAAAAAGAACATTGAGAGCCCCAGATGTGAAGTGCTCTCCGTAGCTGAATCTATCGTAGATACTGGGGAAAGAAATTGGTTTCCCAATTAGGTTTTTTTTTTTTCAGAACCATCTCGCTTCTTGCCATGTCTCAGACGAAAATGCTCAATAGGTTCTTTGCTTCGAAAGTGAACATACAGGGTGGTCCAAACGTTTAAACAATTTATTTACCACAGGTGATACAGAGGTAGAATTTTACTTAAGTCTAGTACAATGGTCAAATTTGAGTATAGCTACCTGTGGGCCCGAATAAGTTCAGCGACTTCTAGGGCATCCTACCATCACGTTATTCTAGGGTGTACAAAAAAGTTTAAACTAGTTCACTTAACCTAGTTTCGCATTAAAGGTTAAAGGTTAACATCGGCATCTTTGGGATGCTTTATTTCCAATCAAGCCTGATACATATGATCTTAGCATTGGTTTTTCAACTGTCTTATAACTAAGCCTATATATAGGACACCATGACGGTTCCCCCGTAAAGCCGGTACCCATTTCCGACACCTGGGTCGAGTGGGGTATTGTGCTTATGCTTTCCCTTATACCCAACGGGGAAAATCTCCGCGCCAGCGCTGGGAACGAACCCGCGACTTCCAGCATACAAGTTCGATCCCTTAACCGCTGTGCCACGCTGTGCCAGAGTCATTAGACTGATCATTGAGATAATTAACTCGATATTTTATACTGTATTTTACAATATAGGTCAAGTCGGCTATATTTAACAGTATGTTCGATAAAACGATTCAAGAGCAGAGAGAAGATTGGTTATGGTACACAAGGCAAGTTACATTATGACATTATCATTAGTTACATGTAGGAGGCAAGATTTCGACACGGTGATCTTACACTACTAGTATTCTGATAGGGAGTGAGACTCAAGATGTCTTTTGAAAACTTTGTACGAATTACATTCACGGATCTCTGCAGGTATAGAGTTCCAAGTTTTGGTTCCAACGAAGAGAATACTGTGTTGCGACCTGGCCTTTGAATAATAAGGAAGCATGAATTTACTTCTATTTCGGGTTAAATGGTCGTGATGACCAGTTTGCGCAGTCAATAATTGTCTTAGGCTGTTGTCGCCATCATTTCTTAATGTTTTGTAAATGAAATTACGTTGGTGGACAGCAAGTAATATTTTTGACACTACGTATACATACAATCGTATTCACTAACACAATTATTAGATTGGTTATAGAAGTTAATTTTCAATGTAGTAATTGTGTTAGTAATTATAATTGTGTGTATACGTAGTCTCAAAATTAATTATCATTTACTGTCCACTTCTGGACCATTGTATTTTCAGAATGTTATGTAGCAGCTTCGTTTCCGTTTAATTAATTACAAGTTTGAATGCGACGTGCACCACCGGTGGTACACGGAGGTAATTTTCATTATGCTGCTGATCGGCCAGTAGTCGCAAACTCAATTTTCATAAATATTTAATCAAAACTAACTGAAGGCACTATCCAGTTCATGTTTGGTATTTTCAAAATAGTTTACTACAATTGACTTTAAATTTGAGTTTGGTGTTGAACTTAATATTTAGTAGTCGAAGTCAAAGTGTTGAGAGTTGCCGCGTCCAGTTCGAAGTCGGTAAAAAACTGCCGTACGTAAGCCCTACAATAGAACTTTAAAACTATACTAACACTTCGACCGCAACGTACGCCACATGTGGCCACGGAGGGGATTTTTATAATGCTGCTGACCGACCAGTAGTTGCTAACTCAATTTTCAAATATATTTAATTGAAGCTAAATGAAGGTATGATCCAGGTAATTAAGGTTTCCTCTTTTCAGAATTGCTTACTGCAATCGACTTGAAATTGGAGTAGAATATTGAACTTAGCTCAAAGTATTTATTGAAGGTTTCGAGTTTTAACTCTCATAAACGTGAATATGTTACCTTTGCAGCTGCGTGTTGGATGACGGAATCTAAAGGGTCGTCAAAATTTTCTTAAAACTTCGAAAATTGTCAAATATTTTCCCAATTTTCCAGTGTAAAAAAAAAAGACCAAGAATGCGGCTGGCCAATTTTCTGTTTCAAGTCTCACGTTCCCTAGTTTCACGAGCTGTTGAACAGGCCTTATGGCCTTTGGAGCCTTTAGAGTCTTTAGAGTTTTCTTAAACTTTTGACACTTGAGTCTGGATAAGTCAAAAGTAATCGGAGTTTAGAGCAAACGTCCGGAATAAAACCCGAGGTCAGGAAGTTCTCTGACAAGAGAACTTTCGCTCCTGTCGGAGGACGTGGGGCTGGATAAAGGCCTCTTGGGAGCTCCAATAAATATCAATTAAAAAACGAAAAGGACTAAAGGCTGCTCATTTAATATATGGAAGCAAGTCCTGCCGTACTGTTCTAGGTGGTGGTCGCATGAAACCAACTTCTTTGCAGCCTCGTGACTTTCCAGACTTGTTAGGACTCAACACTTTGGCTAGGCTGCCTGCCAACTAATGCGATTCGCCTCAATCGGCAGTGAGTTAGGTAACACAATGCTATTCCTACGGTGCTACCAATGAACCGTGCGATTTCGCAAGGCGTCGCACCAATAGAATCGCATCAGTGGGCGGGCGGCCTTAGACCGCAATTTCAAGTGAAGCTCAATATTGAACTCAAATTGATAGTCTATTGTAGTTAGACTTTTAGAAAACATGAACTAGATCATGCCTTCACTTAGCTGTAATTATTTATGAAAATTAAGTTAGTGACTACTGGTCGGTCAGCATCATTATGAAAATCCCCTCCGTGTCCACCGGTAGCGCACGTTTCAGACAAAGTGTACTCTTGTTGCCTTGGGGTGAAAACTTACAGAACCGTAATTGAATTGAATGCAAATATGTTAAGGATTAGCGCTCTAAGCTTGTTATTCCTTGAGGTATCTCGGAAGTAGTTAGGTTACTAATGGATATTGCTTATTTCCATAGCTTCTATTTAGTGGTAAACCGTCAATTTGTACATCTCGGACAACACCTAGGTAGGCCAATATGGCGGTAGACCTCACGCTATTCTAGCACCTTTGTGACAAAAAAAATGGAACCTGTAGTCACGTGCGGGACTTGGCACGCTGGCATTCAGACCCGCAGGCTCTGAATATTTGAAGTGACATTTCTGGGGAGATTTTGTGAGGCGACGTCGCCTGTGCTCCAGTTGCGGCCCTACAGCCAGCTGAGTTACAGGCCGAGACGTGATGAGGACGGCATGGGAAAATTTGCTACCAATCCTGTTTCGTTTGAAATAAAGAAAGAAGAAAAACCGTTTATTTTCAAAAAAAGGTGATACATGAGATGCAGTAAAACACATTGGATTTTAAAAGTTATTAATAAAAAGACCTTAATTGATAGACAGACCAAACGAGGCGGGCTAATAGACTAACCCTGTCGGGTTCTGATTTGTGTGTCTGGGGCTAATTTCGTTATTCAGAGAACCTTCTTGGTTCGAGTAACTTGCTTGGACCTCAGTTCTTACTGGAACCAAAACCACGAAAATTTTTGCTGCTGGTGCCAAGTTTTTTCAACAGGTGGTTGAATGCCGACCGTTCTCTGCATTATTCCCATATTTAATAAAAATGAGGACAATCATCGGACGGTACGAAGTAACGCTGCAGTTTTGAAAATGAGAAATGGTGGACGAGTGCCGTGTGATGGAATTGAATAGATGGCTGAAATCAAGTTAATTTGATACATTACGGGACTGGATGCTCTTTCATAGACGCGTTTCTTGTGTGTTTGGCGAGGAAAAAGTCCACCATTAATAACATGTTGCATGAAATTTTAAGCTCAGAATTAAACAGAATCAGTTACCCAACGACAAGAATGAATGATTCGTAAACGAATTTGAAAATTTATGGGAGGATATAATTCGATACATTATTTCAATAATTCCAATTATTTTTTATTTCACTTTTTGAAATCTTAACTTAGGCTTATATCTGCAAACAACAGCCTTCTCAAATTCGAAAGGCATTTTCCCATTGGTATTGACTCTTTGTAATTTCAACATATCTGGAGCGCCTTGGCCAAGACCTGCCCAGCTACAGTTCAATGCGCGCTAAAGAAGGTAAGGAGACTTGTTTTTTTGCGAAATTCTTTGTCCTTCCAAAATAAAGAAGATACTTGATTATCTTCGCAGAGTAATTTATTTTCAAACCTTATGTAGGGTTTCTTGTCCGTAAAGGTGGAGATATTGGATGAATGGTTTACTTCTGTGATAATTTGAATAGTCAACTATGGTTAAAAAGGTGTTAAATTGAATTATTTAATGTTTACTGATAACATGTATCATAAGAAACGAAGTTGAGTTATGAGTAGAGGGTGAAGTAGCTAATTTATTCATTATTTAAGTTATATTCTATTTCGGAATCAAAAGTAATTTTGCCTATAAGTTGGTTGGTATAGGTATTATTCGCACTTGCCTGCCCCATCTATTAAAAGAATTCTCTAGTTTTTAAATTAAAATGCTTTCTATTGCAAACGTGTCTCCGCACCTAGAAATATTTTTTCATTGCATCTTCTGGAAACGTGTGAAGAAATTTGTTTCAGGTTTTCCACTGCTTGGTAACTGTTCCTGGCCGAAATGTATTAAATGATTAATGAAAAAGAATAGCATGCAATGTTGGGCAAAAGCAGACTGAATTTTGTGTAGAATAAGTCGCGAATAAAAAAATTGAGGTGCTGATGTGTCTTAAGACATGACGTAACACACAAATATTGTTCCAGGAACACACAAATATTGTTTAACACACAAATATTTTTTCAGGTACGCACAAATATCGTTTCAGGTATGCACAAATATTGTTTCAGGTACGCACAAATATTGTTTCAGGTGCGCACAAATATTGTTTCAGGTGCGCACAAATATTGTTTCAGGTGCGCACAAATATTGTTTCAGGTGCGCACAAATATTGTTTCAGGTATGCACAAATATTGTTTCAGGTACGCACAAATATTGTTTCAGGTGCGCACAAATATTGTTTCAGGTGCGCACAAATATTGTTTCAGGTGCGCACAAATATTGTTTCAGGTGCGCACAAATATTGTTTCAAGTACGCACAAATATTGTTTCAGGAACACAAATATTGTTTCATGAATGCACAGATATTATTTAACCCGCAAAGATTGTTTCAGGAACGCATAAATATTGTTAAACACACAAATATTGTTTCAGGAACGCGCAAATATTGCTTATCACACAAAAATTATGTCAGGAGCTCACAAATATTGTCTAACACAAATATCGTTTCAGGAACGATGCTGAAGATCTTCATTTCGACCACAGCTCTCGCCGTCCTGGCCTGCCGCACCTGCTGCGACCCGATGTCTCCAGAACTTCACCACCGTTTATTCAAGTTCAAACCTAAAACTGTCGACCAGTCCACTTCTGCATTTGCGGCAGTCCTAGAAAAGTTTGGCGGTGGCCGGACCGGCCCTTGCTATACGCTTGTGTACTTCGACAGAAGCACGATGTCGGACGAGCTTTTGAAAAGTCTGCAAGAATCGATGGGAGGAGCTCCCATGATGCTCTTGGACGTCACCAAAATCAAATTTGGGCTCATCACTGCCAACAGGAAGGCCTCATCTTTGCCCGTTGTTGATCTCCTCTCGAAGAGACCCGAGACAGAAACTTGCCGTGTTTTGTTGAGTTGGTCACTGTCTCACTTCCAGAGAGGTTTGCTTGTCTTAGCGAGGTTTCGCCCAGACATAATTAGGATAAAAGATACCCTCGTTTTATCCACTGAAGATAAAAACATAGGGATGTACATCCCAGAATTGAAAAGACGAATTGTAGTTCGCAAGAGCGTCGATGTTAACCGTCTTAACAGGACGCAGCTTAAGTTTATAGTGGAACAATCGTGTATCTTGTGCGATGACTTGCATGTGCAAACTATTGCTCAATGGGGGAGAGGTGGAGGCATGACTTGGAAAAAGCTTGGCCCAAATGTCGGCATGTCCGGAGCCTCGATCAAAGTATCGTACACTCCCTCCGTGCCGAACATTTTCAACACAAGTGAAGGAGTCCTTGACGGGCTCGAATACCGTATGCTTGAGTACGCTTCCAAAGCACTGAATTTTACGTACGTACTACAGGGATCAACGGACGGACAGTGGGGCAGAATTGTTAACGGTTCTTGGACGGGTAAAGTCGGCGACGTGGTATACAGGAAAGCTGACCTGGCCATTGGTGGGATAATGTACAAACCAGAGAGATCCGCGGCTGCTTCATACTCCACAATGTTCCACTACGAGCTTTGGAGTATAGTGTGTCCTCCTCCCAGCAAGTTGCCCCTCTGGCCGTATGTTGCGTTTCCTTTCAGAAGCCACGTGGCGCCGTCCGTTTTTGCAGCACTCTTTTTGTTCCATGTTATCGGGTTCCTCTTTGTTTCCTTCGCTGCTAATTTCAAACGCCAGAATAGCGAAAGGGAAAATTCTTTATCAAAATCAATCAAAAACGTTTTTCGCGTTGCCAGGTCATTTTACTTCAGAATAATGCTGTGCCTGTACTTCTGGAACATGTTTTACTGTATCCTTGACACCCAATACGAGGAGCCTATTAATTCTTCACTTGGTCTGCTCAGTTCAAAGAAAAAATACGGTATAATCAGAGAATCAACCGTGGCAAGCGTGCTGACCAGCAGCCTGGATGCCTCTCAACGAGAGCTTGCTAAAAATGCACGCGAATTCTCTTCCATATCGGAAGGCCTATATAACGTAGACGCGCATGGCATGTGTATAGTTGGAGTGCCTAAGCGACACGCGGAGTCGATCATCAGGTCTCGCTACATCACTCGGTGTAGGGAACCTGCTTTGCAAGTCAGTGCTGAGGACCTCCACACAGTAACGGGCGGGTGGCTCATGTCCCGCCAGTCTCCCCTCAAAGGGAAACTCGACCCGATCATCACAAGGCTGCAAGGATTTGGATTCCT
Source organism: Morinoia aosen (assembly GCA_030386875.1). Taxonomy (NCBI): domain Eukaryota; kingdom Metazoa; phylum Arthropoda; class Malacostraca; order Amphipoda; family Talitridae; genus Morinoia; species Morinoia aosen. The sequence goes on along the minus strand of CM059557.1, from coordinate 7,868,910 downwards.
CGACAAGTGGCGGTCCGATCTCTATGCTTCTCTTTTGCGGACACGGGACGAAAGATTACCGTGCATAGTACAACCCATCGGTCCCCTGTCATTAACGGACTTGAGGCTTGCGTTTTTACTGTTACTTGTGGGATGGTTATCGGCTGCGTTATTGTGTTTGGTCGAACGAATTGCTTTCAGTTTTCTTCGCAGTTTTAATGCTTGGTTCGAGCCTACGTACGATCAGCCTTTCTCATCAGTTGACCGTAGACCTCGGGAGCAGCGAACGTGGGCGAAACAAGTTCTTCATCTATTTAATCCTGACCGGGATATAAGACATGACTATCTACGTTGTGAAGCTAAGCTTCGCTACCAAATTTACATGTTGCTTAAAGATGCAACGGAAGGTGATGCCGAGCTACATTTCCGGCCTCCTCAACGTCGTAAACGAGATAAGGGTAGCTATGCCCTCAAGATGAAACAGAATACCGTCATTGATGCTAAGTGCAATGATGATCAGCCTACATCCAATCGATCTTTTAAATCTCTGCCGGCAGCAATGCCACATATTACACAAGTTCAGCCCTACGTGCCTCAGCTATCGCGTGCAGAACGAATTCTTTCCCATTCTCTGCACTACGAAAATCCCCTTGAGGCATTTGGGCATCAGTTGCTTCCCAACACCCCGCATGCTACGCTGTGCAGCTCGGCCAGCCACCGGTATTCGCTCGCTAATTTCCATAGTGGACACAATCGAATTGAAAAAGAGACTCTGAGGCTCATCGAAAGTGAGAGTTTGGTCGAACAAAAGATTAGAGAGCGGCTTACCGACGGTGTTGTGTCTCAAAGAGGCAAGTTTATTGGTGGTTCGCTATCGGCGGCTCAGAAGCATGGGTCATGTTGCAGAGACGAACGCACTCTAGGTGTGGACAGTGCACACAAACCTGATCAACAAACTCCAAGCAGTGATTTCAGAAGAAGTTTAAGTCAAGCCAGTAACAGAGAGCGAAACGTAGCCTCTAATAATGAAGAACAAACAACAACTGACGTGGAAGTACTAATAAGGAAAAATACGCATTGTCTCGATCGCAAGGCAGTAAGCAAGTGAGCAACTGATTTTGTATGCGTATAAGGAAAAAAAGTTTTCACGAGCTAAAAGTTTTAGAAGATCCTATTAATGATGCTGCTCGTGATACAGTAGAGTTTTACCACCTTACTCTTAGCTGGTGGAGAGCTTTTAATTAAAGATATATCTACTGTTGGTGTGGAACCAATACCTTGTTTGAAATTTGTATCGTCAATCTAATTCTGAGTTTTCGTAGAAAGCGTCGAATTTTGTGTGTGTTTGATACTTTTGAAAAATTCTTGTTTTACTTGCTACTTCTCAAATCTATTGAACGTTCAGTGTGAAAAACGTTGCGCCTTACCGAGCAGTCTAGATGCTGTTTGCTCCATTTTGTACTCTTGCTTTGTTGCTTCTTCTTTTAGCCATCAGAATATTTGTTATCGCATGTAAATAAACTGCCATGGGAGGTTAACTGGACTCAGTTTCGAGTTTTAATAACATGTTGCGTTGTGCATATCAGCGAATATTTTTCGAAACAAATATTGCGTTTACTTCTTTAAAATTCTTAAGAGTTGTCTAACTCATAGTTTAAGTACTTGCTTATATTACTATTGTAATGTTCGTGAAATTTTGACTTCGATGAAAACTTCTTTAAAACTTGATGCCTTTTTGTGCACTAACTGTAATTGTCAGCTGCTATTGCGCCACGCTCAATATATATTGTCCTGTAATAAATAAGCATTTATAATACACGAGAAAGTTGGGAGAGCCAATTCATGAGTTTTTTATGAGTTCCTTGGAGAGAAATAACGGATGCGCTTGTTTTTTTTGGACTGTTTTACAACTGTCAGCAACTTTTTCCACAAATAGAGTAAAATAGCAAAACCTTTATTCAAGTCCACAAGAGTTTAACTATAAGAAAAACCGCAAATAAATTCCATAAACATGGACGTCTAATTTATTTTTCCCTTGAAAATCTGTAAGTAAAGTCCAGTACACATTTGTGTCACTTAATTACCCGTCAAAAAATGGGGACATTTGCACTAGGTGTGTAAAACCCAACAAATGTTTATCAGTAAAACTGAAACCACCACGTTTACCTCGTTGACGACAAAATTAAAATTATACCACAGAGGGTCTCATTCCACGTTCATTGTTGCGAAAGGTAATCTAAACTAATTCACATGACCAATGAAAGAGAAACGCCGATTTGGAAGATATCAGTATAGCTAACATACACTAAAATGATTAGTATAGAGTTCTCTACTAAATATTTATAATACCCTACATTTACTGTGCCCTGCCAATATTCACAGCAAAAATAACTAACAGCCAACCTAGGTTTCCGGACTGGATAATGTTACCCGAGGTAAAAGCTTTCATCTCAGTCGAGTTCACCTATACCAGAGCCAACAAACGACAACTTTCAAGCTATCCCTGCAGATGCTAAATACTCATCACGGACCACCACTGCGCAGTAAATAGACCGCTAGGAAACATGATATCAACAGAAAATATCATTGCAAGTTGCCTAACAGATGACATTAGAATTATTTTGATAGCTGAAGTAATTAGCATTAAATGTATATTTGGAAATTGATCTGATCCTCGAATTGTGATTGTGTTTTTTTTTCACTGTTTACTGTTCGTCGTAAGTATTTTTAAAAATATTTTTAAAATCAATGATGGACTATTTTTTTGTACCTTCTTTATTAAAAATAGACTGTTGTTCATTTTTGATCATGCTTTCTTTTCTAGATCACTATTTTTTCGAAAGAAACGTGTAAAATTCTTCAAGTAAAATGTTCATATTATACGGAAAAATGTATAGCTTCAACTTAATTAATTGTGCTCGCCATAGCCATGTGGATAGAGGGTTCTGCCGCCGTGCCTGAGAAACAGGATCGAATCTCGGCGCTGGCGGTGGCGATTTTCTCTGTTGGGTATAGGAGAAAAATTTCAAGCACAATATTCCACTCTACCCAGGTGTCTGAAATGGGTACCGGTCTTGACCGGGGGAAAGCGTCATGGCGTCCTGGCGTTAGTTATAAGGCATTTGAAAATCCAATGAACAAGGTGATATGTATCAGGCTTAATTGGAAATAAAGCATCCGTAGATGCCTTCATTGTTATTATTTATTATGCAGCTTGCTTAATATATGACTTCATGTTCAAGTATATGAACCGCTTCCAAATTAAATCATGTATCTAAATAAAATGTTGATAAGCATGTTTGTCATTCTTATAAATATTATTTCAACCCTTACAAAGTTTATTTCTTGGAATCTGATTTATTTTTCAATGACTACGAAATAATAATTGTTTTACTTAACTTGCTACCAAAAACGGATGAGCCATGCGTCTTATCTTATTAGTTATTACTCTTATAATTCAGTTCAAAACTAGAATCCGCGTGTGAAGCACGTTCCTTCTTTCGTCTTGAAAGTTTACCTCAGCGCCGTTCAACTGCTTCGAGGTAGTTTATTGTTTAATTATACATCTACGTTATTCATTTAAGGTGAGATTTTTGTCCTAGTCTAGTGGCGATCGTAATCTCTCATTGCTCATCAATAGTATTTTCGAAATATTTCATTTTCCTCTTGTCCAAGTTTGGTTGAGCTGCATCAGGATCATAGATCAGATTAGCGTTAGTTGATCATTCGCCTTAGTTAGTGAATTAGTCATAATTTGCTTTAGTTTTTCGTATCATCAAAAACCTTTTAGTAGGTGAACTCTATGACTTGTTTAATTTATAATTATAGCATCTCTAAGCCTCTAAGTTTACTTGGAGTAAGGCATGCCAATTTTTTATTCTCCCTGTCAATGTTATTGTGGGTTTTAATTAAATTATTGGTTACTGAGTAGTAAAGGTCAGTAATCAATTTTCCTATTTTCGTTGTCAAAACATAGTTAATTAGATCAAAATAAACAAGTTTTCCTCTTTGCACTTTCCGTCTTAGATGAGTATTTTACGAGTTATAGCGGTAGGTTTAGTTTCGTCTTTGATGACAAATGCGCTTGAATCAACAGCTACTCATCAATTTTTTAATATTTGTTGCTTGAATCATAGTAACAACATAAAAATAAACAACTTTTTTCTGTACACTTTTTTAGTCAAATGAGTATTTTACGAGTTAGTGCCGTAGGTTTAGTTTCATCTTTGATGATGAGCGCAAAAGAAGCAAGACTCCAGTGCAGTGTTGCCATCCCACACGCTCTATGAATTACCTCCCGCTTTGAACACGAGTTGCGGTAACTAATTTACCGCTATAACTTGTAAAATACTCATTTAAGATGGAAAGTGCATAGAAGAAAACTTGTTTATTTCAATCTAATTAACTAAGTCTAAGCACCAAAGAGGGAAAAATTGCTTACTGACCTTTCTTACACATTAACTATCAGTGCTAAGTCCTGCCAATATCTATACATTTATGGTTTTGATCTTTTAAAAAAATTGCAATATATTAAGAAGGAAAAGACTGATTGAATATCAAATTAAATTGTCTTTTCCATTAAAGTGCAACAATATGATGCATAGATCAATATAATTATATATTAAAGAAATTGTTTTATATGTTAGTTATTTGTATTATGCAATCATGCCTAGCAGTTAACTAATTTTTTTATTCCTGCTAGTATGCTCAGCTATTTGCTATCACTGTGACAATTTAAGTTAAATTACATTTATTGTTATTTAAGGGACTTAATCATATGTTCTATCATAAAATTGATAATATTCTGGTCAATGTGAAGTTTAATGCAATCACGGAAAATAATAATTATATTTAAAGAATCGCTAAAGGAACCCAATTAAGAACGTTTTACAAGAATGACATTCTGCTCGCTGATGCATTATTTTCGAATTATTGAACTTTGAAGCTGGCCTTTGCGCGCCTTAAGAAACGAGCGCGCGAAACAGAATTTAATTAATAACGGAAGCTAACCCCCTATTACTAACGTAAAGAGGTTGGGTCGTGAGGGGGAGGCACAGTTCTTCTAGTAGAAATTATCAATAAAGCTTCTAACCCACCCATTAGGGTGACGACCGCAATCTTGTTTATATCGGCTCCAAGATGGCGGCGCCCATGGTGGTCGCCATCTTCGAGCCGATGTAAACAAGATTGCGGTCGTCGCCCTAATAGGTGGGTTAGAAGCTTTAAATTTTCACTAGAAGAACTGTGCCTCCCCCTCGCGACCCAACCTCTTTACGCTTGTAATAGCTTCCGTTATTAATTGAATTCCGTTTCACTTGTTCGCTTCCTTTGGCGCAAAGGCCAACTTCAAAGTTCGATTATTCAAAAATAACGCATCAGCTAGCAGAATATCAGTCATGTAAAACGTTCTTTAATGGGTTCCTTTAGTGATTCCTGGGATCGCAATTATTATTTTCTGTGACTGCATTAAACTTAACATTGACCAATATTCTTTAATATTGGTATTTTTGAAGGAGAGGACCATAATCAATTTTTCAAATTTTGCTGCCTAAAGATAGTTATTTAAATTGAATTGAACAATTTTCTTCTATACACTTTTTGCGGCATATGAGTATTTTATAAGTTGTAGTGGTAGGTTTAGTTTCGTATTCCATGCAGCAGAAACCGTTACATGCTTGAGCTGTTGAAGTATGTTTAGGTACAACGTAATTTATTATTAGCCGACCCTGCGGAGCCTGAACCCACTTCTAGGATATATCAGTTAAGAACACAATGAAGGTTATCCCCCATAAATGAGTTTTAGCGGTATGTTAATTTTTGTCTCTGATGGTGGGAATGCGCGCTTGATCATTTGAGCCCATCGGAAGGGAGAGTCCATTGTAGTATTTCCCTCCATTCTATTTCTTCCTGCTTCAAACACTAGAGTTTCAGCAAGTAATTTTCCACTATAACTCGTTAAATACTCATTTCCCCGGAAAGGACATAGAAGATAAATTGTTTATTTAGATCTAATTATGTTTAGGCACCAAAAAGGGGAAAATTGATTATGGTCCTCTCCTTCACATTTACCTTAATATTTTCTATGTATTGATTAAATTAAACAAATATATTGATCTGTGGAAGATTTTTCTAAACTCTTTTTTGGTCAATATTTATTTTAATATGCTTATAAAAAAAAATTCTGTTCCAAAGAATCAGTAAAGGAACATATTTAAGAACATATTGCAGAAATGACGTTTGGCTTGGTGATGCCTAATTAATGTTATTAAACTTTGAAGTTATTGGAACGTCATACATGATACCAAAGAAATAGACACGTAAATATGCTGTAATACGGTATTGATGTAATGATAGATTAGATTATATAATATTAGATTAAAGAAAATAACTTAACTAGCCTAAATAAATCTAAAATAACTCAACTTAGCTGTACCAACACTGATGGTTTCCCTCCAAAAAAACCGCTTGTTCCAACAATGCAGGTACGATGCAGTCGACTATATAATGTTATTCTTACCTCAATGTAATTAATGTTGTATCTAAAAAATGATGCGTCAGCAAGCAAAATGTCGTTCATGTACAATGTTCTTAAATGTGCTCCTTTAGTGATTCTTGTGAACCAAATATCTAAATTCTGTGAGCACATTAAAGTAAATATAGACCCTCTTTTTATTCAAACCTGAAATTTTTATAAGCCTTATGCTAATAAATTGATACAAACACAGTCTGTTAAACACAATTTTTTAAAATATGTTGGTGTTTTATGAACACTAAAGTAGTTTTTCTGCAGTAGATTATAAGCAAACGGTTATAATTTCATCTGAAGCCGTCTCTCCCTCCTGGTGAAAATGTTGAGCTAAGTTAGAAAGTAGATTTATTTATAGCAATAATGTGTTGCTGTCATGCTTCTTAAAAAATGCTTTACTAAATTTGCACATGTACAAGGTATTAGGAATAAATGCTGCTTAATGCTCCCTGAATACTGTAGAAACAATCTCACATGGACTAGGAAATTACAATGGAGGCTACAAGGCTACCAGGAGACTAAACTTTCTCAGATTGTTATAGCTTTTGGATGCATATCCTCAGGATGATGTGATGCCCACAAATCCCAATGTTTGGATCTGCATGAATTTGTGCTCCAAGATTTTATGAAGTCTCAAGCTTTATAAAGGGTAAGCAGGTTTTTTTTGCTGTTAGAATAAAATGTCTTTCTTACATGCCATCTTTTTCCATACACTGCTGTCCTGTTTTCCAGCATCTACTTTTTTCTGACTTTTACCTTGTTCTTTAACTTGTTTTGTAATGTACTTCTTCCTGTTTTAGTCTTGTGCAGACAACCAACATGCTTTTATCCCATCCCTTAGTTAAATGGGTTGTTCAAACACTCCCCTCAAAAGGATACTATTGCTGTATCTATAGGAATTAGCACTCCCCAGGGGGATAATGTGAGGGCCCGAGCTGAGAGTTATGTAGGCTTTCTTTTTTTGAAATGAAATGTTTTTGTTATGTTAAGAACCACCTTTTTTTGGCTCACTGCTGTCCTGTTTTTCTGCAACTACTACTTCCTTCGTCAACTTTGATCTTGTTTCATAATCTTCTTTCACAACTGTTTCTATGCCCTTTCTGCATAGATTCTGTGTTTCCTTAACCCTTTCGGTACTGACGGCTACTCCAGTGCCAAGTCGGCTAGTGCTTCCAGTTTAGGGCATCTAACCTAGTTTTAAAGTAATTTAACTAGTGAGGGAATATTTTGGAGTAAATAAAAAAATTAGGGAATTACAAACATTCATTAAACTAGTTCTCAAACAATTCCAGAAGCCTGCATGCGTAAATTACCATAGGTTACCATTGGACCCTGTAGCATAGGCACGCTCAAGTCCATGCTACAGGGTCCAAGCAACACATTCAATACCCTTTCCATTTAACTTGAGCAAGTTTACTGAACTTTGTTTATTTATGATAAATTCGGGAAAGAACTTATAAATAATTTTTTCTTAAAACAAAAACTTAATTATCTATCAAAAATTTCTGTCGCGAAGCATAGAGCTTCAAAGATTAAAAACTTTTAAAACTAAAATAAAGAAGAAGGTATTTGCTTCAGCTAAAAGCACCCACACTAGGACAATTTAACTGACAATTCAGGGTAATGACAACTTTTTCCCCTGGAAGTTTTACCCAAACTATTTGCATAATCGTACCAAAAGGGTTAACTCCATATTAAATGGTACCTTCCTCCTTCCTATCTTTGGATCGCATTTGTTGCTGCGGGTAGGGAGGCTAAAACTAATGACTAATCTAATCTGTTCAAACACTACATGAATATTTTCCATGGGTTACATTGCATCTGCATTGACATATTGTGAGCTTCCTTATCAGCATCCTTACATTTTTTCATAAACCGCATGATGAAAAACACAAAAAAAGCACTTTCAGATAAAATAAGAATAAATATGGAATTCAATAGAGCACTGTAACATAGAGACCGCATGGCTACAAGGGAGGCAGTGCCAGGTTGTTGGGCTGGCTCCTGCTCTCTCTTCTTTTAATGTCTTGGTAGTCTTGTAGGTTCCCTGCCAGCTGACAAGAGAGGAAGTTGTGATATATATGCTCTCTATCTGATGCTTGTGAACAAATTCATTCATAGCTTGATAGTTTCCAAGTGAACTTGTACAACAATTGACTTGATTCCCTCTGCATTTTAGTTTATGTACAGGTTGCTTAGAGTTACACTGAGCTATTCACCAACTTCTGTGACTGGCACGTGCCAAACTGATGCAGAGGTGGACAATTGCAACGATCACAAAGGAAGGTCTGCTGAGAAAGCAACCCTAGCAAATGTGTTAAACTTACTTTTTACTCAATTTAATCTTCATTTATTGGTGGAAATGTAATCCATGGCCAGGAGTAGATATTTTAATTTTACAAAAAATTTTAATGGATAAAAATTTGCTGTAGCTTGAATCCATGATTTGATTAGTTTTATACGTTTTTGATCATCTCAACAGCACCTACTTGCAGCATTGTAAACAATTAATGATGCATTGTCTACACAGATGGCCCAGGGTGTGCGAGGTACAGCTGCTCCTCTCTCTGACCTGCTCATGCAGCTCGAGGACTATAACCCCACGGTGAGGAAGAAATTGACTTAGTTGTACACTCAGTTGTAGAGAAATAGGCTCAGTTATAGTTGTGTATTTTTCATCACTTCTTTGCATTTTAGCATGAGATTCTGATAATTCAGTTGAAATAATAGACTCGATTGTAGTTGTATACATTTCATCACTTCTCATTTTAGCATTAGAGTTCAACAATTTTGTTGAACAATCCTGGATTGAAACTAAAAACTCAGGCGGCAATTGGGAAAGTAACAGCCAAGCTATTTAATTTTGGAGCATTATCAAAACTTCAACATGTGCATGTACGTACATGTACCCCCGTGCCATGTCATGTAGCACTGCTCAAATAGGTGCTGAAAGGCTGAATTTTTAAAGAAATGAAACGTTGAGGGATTTATTCCGTATTTCTACATGGGGTTCCTGTGACAGATTGCAACTTCATTTTATGTCTCATGAGTAACATTCTAAGTCATGCAGACCACGTCTCATTACATTTCTGCTTGATTTAGTGTATGCTGGAGCGTTTTTCTTGGCTCCAAAAACAGGTCCACTTGGATATAAGAACATCAAAGAAGTGAATGCTAACTTAACTCTGTTGTGCAAGTATGGGGGTCAGAGGAGTATTGCACCAAATTATACTAATCTTGATTTAAATGGCAGTTTGTAATATTTCAGTCATAACATCTGTAATGTCCTTAGTCATAGCATGAATAAGAAAAAAATAGTAATATTTGGAACGTGTAATGTGCTGAGCTTCCTTCAGAGGTGTAGAACTATTGTTTTTATCTATGATAATTAGCTCTCCTAGGTTCAGAGCTTATGATTAGGTAGACCTTCCTTTTGTTGAAATAAGATAGCTTTTTGTTTTGTGAGAGACCATCTATGGGGCAAAAGTGTTCCTAGGGAGTATATGTGAGGTCCCAAGCTAAAGGTTAGGTAGGCCTTTTGTTGAAATAGGATGGGTTTTTCATTAGTTGTGAATATTTTTTCTGTTTGGTTCACTGTTGCACCTCCATAGATTCACTGTTGTCCTGTCTTTTATCACCTACTACCTTTTTCTTTACTTGAAGCTTGTTTCAACAATTTCTTTCATAATTTACCGTTTCCCTTATACTGGTCGTGTTCCCTTACCTCCTTGCTAAATGGTACACTCCTCCTTCCTCACTGATATGCTTTTGTTGTGGTTATGGAGAGTTGAATTAACATCTTATCTTATCTCTGAGGCATCTCGATATTTTATTGTGCCTCGTGTGAAAGTGTTCTATTTTCTTTGCTTAGCACTCTCAGAGTGAAGATTTGAGGTTCCAATCCGAGAGTTAGATAGACCTTCTTGTTGAAATTAAGTGGTTTTTGTTTTGTCGAGGACTGTCTTTTTTTGGTACACTTCTGCCATGTTTTTGAGTGCCTCTGATTTCTTCAACTTTTATGTTTAATATCCTTCCTTCTTAGCTCACTTTTTTTGTGGGGAGGGGATCTCGTATGGGAACACACCTTATGCATAGATCTTGCGTTCTTTTAACTCCAAACTAAATGGCGCCTTCATCCTTCCTCATTTTGGCACGCCCTGTGTTGCGATTAAGGAGTCTTAAACTAACTAATCCAATTATTTTCTTCAGTGTTTACTTCATCCGAAATTCAGTTAACCTGCGGTGCAATGCCCCTCAGGATACAATTGTTGTATCTATGGGAATTAGCGCTCCCAGGGGGACTTTGTGAGAGCCCGAGCTAAAGGTTGGGTAGGCTTTTTTTTTTAAATACAATAGGTTCTTGTTGTGCTACGGACCATCTTTTTTGGGTTCACTGCTGTCCTGTTTTCAGCACCTACTACTCCCTTCTTCAACTTTTTCTTGTTTCATGAACTTCTTTCTTAGCTTTCTGTTTCTGTGCCCTTTCTGCATAGATTTTGCGTTCCCTCAACTCCATACTAAATGGTGCCTTCCTCCTTCCTCTCTCGGAACATCTTTGTCGTGATTAATGGAGGCTAAAACTTTTTTATATAATACTACGGTGCAATGAAGGTATGATTAAAAAATGACATAAATCAGTCACAAGCTAAAGAGCAGCAAGTTAAGGCATGACGTTTCCCATTATTTCGACTGATATAGCCCGTGTATGTGCAGATCCCTGATGCTGTGACATCATACTACCTCAACACCGCCGGCTTCGAGGCCAGCGACGCCAGGCTGTGAGTGTTGCTATGGGGGCTTAACCTATTACCGTTTAAATAAATTTCAAAATCTACTTTCATGAACAGCTCTTGATGTATGTTATTCCTAGTGAAATTTGTGTCCTAATGTGTTTTTCGAAGTTCATTGTCGAGTTGCAGTCACTTCCTCGTTGTGATGTCGGTGATAACATGATGCCGGTGGTTGTGATAATGGTAATATGAGTACAATATGCGGATGTATAAAGGGTTAAACCAACTATCTTATGTGTGCTTGGCTTAGATAAATTTTAGCTTGCTTTTTGTGTAGTAGTCAGGTTCATTGTGTGGTCTCCTGCAGGTGCTTATCCCTGTAACGCCCAAGTGGACTGTACAGTCCTCTTTCAAAAATAACAATAATATATTATATTTCTTATTCAATTTGTTCACTGTGTCCTTTGAACTTCACTGCCGAGTGGCAGTTCCTTCCACATCTTAATAACAGTGACTACCTAATGCCAGTATCGGTTTAGTGATAGTAGTTGTTATAACGGTAATATGAGTATGAAAATGTGGGCGTTAAAGGGTTATTCCAGCCGCGGTAGCGTTTGTACGTGCGTCTGTAACTGGAAGTTGTTTTTTCTGCTGCGAGTTGTATTTCAGTTCATTGATGTCACGAGCAAAATGTTGGGTTGGCTTTTTCTTGGTAAAATTGAACGAGTTTTTTGGTACGGACCATCTTTTTGGGTTCACTGCTGTTGTGTTTTTAGTACCTACTACTTTTTTCTTCAACTTTTATCTTGTTTCATGAAATTTTCTCAACTTGCTGTTCCTGCATAGATTCAGCGTTTCCTTGACTCCATCCTTTCTCTTCGAACGCTTTTGCTGCGGTTAGGGGGCTGAAACAAACTTATAATCTAATCTTCAGTTCATTGATCTATTGTAAAAGGTCATCTTTTTAGCCCCTTGTCTTTCAGTGGTAGGTGTACTCGGCGTACATCCGATTTCTTTTATCGAGAAAAAGACAACGTTTCGTGATGGGACAAATGTGGGGGTGCGTTTAGCCAAAAGGGTTTTATGGAGTCCACTTTCACATGAGCTTCTATTCTCTTCCCTGTTTTGTTGTTCATTCTTTGTTTATGGAGGTGCATCGACGCCTTTGCTACATTTTCTACCAGATTCTGAACTATGTTAACTCCAAGTTCAGTGCTAATTTGACTACCTTTGCTCTGGCTCCTTTTTGGGGGCTTAGACTATTTTATTTGCGGAACTAGTGCTCCGAAGAGGAAATTATTGGATCCCGGCTTTTTGTTAAGTATAATAGTTGTCTCTTATGATCTGTTTTTCAGTACCTACTACTTTCTTCTTCAACTTTTATCTCGTTTCGTGAGTGTCCTATCTCAGTTTCTCTGCGCTGGTGATCTCGTGTGGGAATAAGCCTTGTGCATAAATACTGCGTTCATGCAACTCCATACTAAACGGTGCCTTCATCCTCACTCCATTAAGAACCCTTGTTGTGGTTAGGGAGGCTTAAACTGACTTGTAATCTATTCTCTGTGCCTGCTGGAAGAAATCGTGACGTCACACGAGTAGTCCGCCAGTTGTGAGGAATTGAAGTGGCGAAATTAGGTTAGCTTCAATCTATCATTGATTTGCTTAGGAATGCCACTAACGCCCAACTTTGTAAAATTTTAGGACACATGCAGTGGTGCATTTTTCTGTTTTATGATAGCTTTAAAATGATCAGTATCTCATTTTTTGTCCGAGGAATTGAAAAGTATAGTTGTGCTTACTTGGGTCCCACATCAACCTTCCCTATCTGATGCGAGTGTTAAAACCGATGAAATATTGTGCTCACGCAGTTTCTTGTATGATGAGAAAGGTTGGAGGCTCTATTTTATCACTGAAAGAGGATCAAATTTATTCTTAGCTATTTATATTTTCCAAAGCTGCACAGTTCCGTACGAAAACTTCAATCTCTCCTTTTTTAATAAATAAATCAGAAAGCACGCCATTCAACTGCGTGTAAAGTAGATGATGTAAAAATTTATCTTTGTGCACCATAGCTGTAATAAATCACAATATTACGAGCTTTAATAAATAAAGAATAATAATAATAAACTCATTCACTGCCATTAGATTATTTTTGAAACTGCCGTTACATTTGGACAGGAGTGCGACGTCATTGGTATGTCAAGTCTAGCAGCAGACCTGGAGGTCATTGCCGGCAACCTACCATCGGGCTGTTCTTATTTTCATGCCTATTACGTTCCATGTGCCGAGTCCCTCGAGGGGTGCAACTATTGTATTTATGGGCATGAACGCTCCCAGGGGAATATTTGAGGTCCCAAGGTAAAGGTTAAGTCTTGTTTTTCAGCACCTATTACTATCTTCTTCAACTTTTATCTTCTTTCATTAACTTCTTTCTCAACTTACGGTTGCTATACGCTTCGTGCATGAATACCACGTTCCCTTAACTCAATGCTGAACGATGCCATCCTCCTTTCTCTCATTGGAACGCTTTTTTAGTTGCGGTTAGGGACGCTTATACTAACAACCAATATGTATGCAGTTACCCAGGCTTAAACTTTACATGTAATGTAATCTGCATGTGCAGGGTCCGGCTGATCTCGCTGGCGGCGCAAAAGTTCATCTCAGACATCGCCAATGACGCGCTGCAGCACTGCAGGATGCGCGGTAACCAGCAAGGAGGAGGAGCTAAGGGGGGGAGCGGCGGGGCGGCCGGGAGTGTGGGGGCTGCGGGGGCAGGCAGCGCAGGGGGGAAGGTAGGGGGCAAGGACAAGCGGTACACCCTCACCATGGACGACCTAGCGCCCGTGTTGGCAGAGTATGGGGTTACTGTTAAGAAGCCTCATTATTATTTATAGGATTTAGGTGATCTGTTTAGTGTTCTAGCAGTATTTTGGTTGGTTGCACGTGTATATTTTCTGCAGATGACCTCTTTTCTCAGTTATGTTGCTTATACAGTGGCATAGTTGATAGAAAGTATGATAGAACTTTGCTATGACTGCTAGTCGAATGACGCTGGCGCCGATTTTTGATGGTAGGTAATGAAAGAAGTATATTTACCAAGCAGGGTACGAGCAGTTAGGGAACTAACTCTTGGTTGCGCAGAATGAGGGGAATAAACACTCAGATGTCATGTGAGCTAACCGGCTTTGCGAACACATATTAATAAAACCCTGACGTCAGATGCAAATCCAAGTAAAGGTTCAATGCCTGACGACACGCCACCTTATTTTGTTGAAGACGAAGTTTACTGGCGCTGGCTTCTAGTCGTTAGCCACTATCACATTTAGAGTTGGCATTTATTATTGGGAAAAGCGTTTACAAAGCTCGAAATGAGGCGTGCAACGGTAGATATGTAAGGTAAACAATTGTTATGTACGTTTTATTAAATAAATACTCAAATACACATGGGTGTAATACTTGTTCCTAGTCGGTAGGCCGGGCCAGCAACATGATGGGATATGTTGGACAACATCGCAGAGAAAGCAAAGCGACTACCTACTGTATTGTACAAATATTTTCTTCGTCAGAGAAGCAGCACTCAGTCAGGCATCCAATTGCTTGACTAAAGAGGATCCAAATAAATTCCAATCTTCAAGAAAAATAACTAAAGATGACCTCGAAACGTATAGATACTTTACATGTTCAATCTTTACTCAGTCGACAGTCGCGTATCAGTATTATTTACTTTTCTTCTCTACAGAAGAACAACCATAATATGTTAAATTCACAAGGTTGCACCAAAAACCTTGTCAAAGCAAAGCCTGCTACTTACAGCGAGAAAACTTTTTTATCGTCGGTGTGAGCAAGTTGAGAAAAATGAATAGCAATAAGTTTCCCTAACCTACATTTCGTGAGAAGCTCTTTGCAACGGCCCTCTGCAAGCGACAAGTTGAAGAAGAAATGCCCTAGTATTTTAATATCCACAGTGAATTTTCGTCGCAAATGGTGCTCATCATACTATTGGTTATTGGAGATCACATCAAAGAGCGCGGATGCCTTAAGGTATGTTGACTACACACCATGCATGCACACCAAAGCGGACTACGAGGACTCTATGCTCACTTGGATGACCTATTCATTCAATTGAATTCTTCAGTACGTTAAATTACTCGATAATATCCTTTAATCATTTAGATCAAGTAAGTCAAAAGAAATACATTCGAAAACGTCCGGAAGTCAGGTCATGAAAATGGTCGACGCTAAACTGAACGCAAGCAAAGCAAATTCTTACGGAAATGAAACAGAGTAACCGAGTGAGTTCACTCCAGTTGTCAATTGTCAGTTCACTCTTCCGAGTCAATTGTTGGTGCCAGCAAGGCGTGCAAATAAGGCTGACTATACTCTTTGATACGTGTACAATGCTTCGTCAAAATATCTTAAAACAATGGTTTTGAAATGCATAATAATAAAATTGCCCTCGCAGAAACGATAGACAATAGTCATCTGCATCCACTGAATAACACAGCCATAAATCAAACATCCTGCAAGGAAATGACTTTGATAGCGCTCCTTCTAAAAATTATTCTAAAGGCGAGTGTAGTTAGTTCGTTTTTAGCTATTAAGAATGCGTGGATTAACTTAGAATGTAGGTTGCTCATACTAAATTTGTAAGCAAGTTTGTTGCACAGGAAACTGGACCTGCTTTGTGAATAGCCGCCGCTATATTTTTTTCCCGTCGCTATAGTCCCAGTAAAATGGTAAATTACTAAGAACCATGAGATACATCGACAGAATATCCCGAGTGACGAGCACTGGCATGAGGACGATGAATAAATCTTCTAAACCATATAAACCAAATTTTGTGATTACCAGGGATGCGAGGTCTCTAAAGTGGACCGGTCGGAAAATACTTCGAGTGTTTCACACAAAATAGTTAAGCTGCATATAACTCAATTATAGAAGACTCGTTCTAGTTCGTCTTATGTTTAGCTGATGGGACTAAAGCAACACATCCGTCTCAGCTCATTAACAAAGATAGCTACTGATGAAAGAGATATCGTGGACCCTCAAATCGCGTCACACAAAAAGCAAGAACGAGGAAAGGTTTCTATGACGAGAAGATTAACTTTAAAATAGACGACTTTCCGTAGCTTACCGAGAAAAGCGCGAGATATTGAAACAGAAGCAATACAATAACACAAGGCACAAAAATGGTCGCTGCAGTTCTACGCCTATGCACAATGCGAGCCAAATAATCATTATTATACAGTCGACTAAAATGAAATTAATTTGACTAGAAGCTCAAACTTAAGATTCACATACTTATTAGCAAATATACTGCTTCAAGTTGCTTTAAGTAAAAACAAGTACGGCTACTTCGCTGCATTGTCTAGGTCGTTCATTCACTTCACCTAAAATAAAAAGCAGAATTATTTCAATGCCCGACATCAATGACTGACTTTCATTATAAGGAGATCATTTTTTGCACAGGGCACACCACTACAGCTATTAATATCAATTAATGGTTGCAACCATAATATATACAGGAAGAGCGGAAAACATGCGAGAACTCCTAGAACTGATCACACGCTGTCACGTGCCCGCCAACGTCTGCGATACAAAGTGCATTGCTTCAGCTCGCCCGATCTCCATGTCCCACAGGCTCGTTACCAGACTTGTACTAGTACACCTATATTACTCATAGAAGTAGTTCAAGTGAACTTGATGAGGCATGTAAATATAGGGAAGCTTGCGAAAGTACGCCAGTAGAAGTATACATGAAATGACCTACCTGTTCAGTAGACTCGTACAGGCCTCGTTGACAGCTTACGATCAGCTAGCTAGAGGATGGATCTTACGCCAAGCATCAGGGACAGCGAGGAAAGCAGGTGTGTGTACTATCTCTCAAATTCTTAAACCACTTGAAGGTAACTTTGGCACACATGTTCAAGGGGGAAAATACTGCAGTCACTACGGGGAAAATGTAATCAACCTCGTAGCTTACACTTTCGACAGGATAATCCATCACACAACTGCGAGGTTAACCTTTTGTAGTCAAAATCTGAATGTTAGGGTTATTTAAAATAAAATTTGAACACAAAGAACATCTCTACATAGCAGGGTTGTCAGAAGTCAAATGCTCTTTATCCTTAAATTTCATTTGAAAAAATCCCAAACTTGGACGATTTTGACCAGAAAAAGTATATTGTGGCTCACCTGGTCATGGAAGGTAAACGGTCGCCATTTATGAACCTATACATCTCATACACTGAGCACTATTTCTACGATTATAAATGCATGTTTTTGTTATACAGAGAATCATGGTATCAGATTAAATTAAGAGGAATACTTACACAAAAACCAAGCGGTCTAATAATATGCCATGAGAGGTACAACAATCTTCAAGATGGGTTAAAGCTCTGTACAATAGAAGAACTATGGTAATATACACGGAGAAAAGTGATTTACACGAGGGAGATTTCAATAAAAAAATTGGCTGAGAATTGCAACGTTGTCGGCA
This sequence comes from Morinoia aosen, assembly GCA_030386875.1. Lineage (NCBI taxonomy): Eukaryota > Metazoa > Arthropoda > Malacostraca > Amphipoda > Talitridae > Morinoia > Morinoia aosen. The sequence goes on along the minus strand of CM059557.1, from coordinate 7,851,176 downwards.
GATGAAGGCGGCCTTTAATAAGCACCGCATTTTGTCCAGGGGAGCTGCACCGTCAAGTAATGACGGACTCCAGTTCTATTTCAACCTCGTTCGCATGAACACAAAGGATTTGATGCATTGGTATAAATTGTATCAAAGGACTAAGTGTGGAGCAGCTATTATTAGCAACTTCCAGCGCACAGCGCTGCCTACTTGAACTGCTCACTAATGCAATCCACACCTCGATTTTCCTAAAAAGAAGTGCGAATGATTAGAAAAGAAGTGTTCACTTAAAGCATGATAATCATGATGTGCACGCAGTCAGAGGATCTAAAATAGAGAAAAACATTCCCAACCACTAAAAATTTCGAGCTTTTTGCTAATCATAACAAGTAGCCCACAATAGTTAAGGTCCTGCCAACAACATCGAGAACTGAACATGGGAACTACATATGACTGCAGAATATATAAACACACGAGTCAGTTTTGTTTCCAATGACAATAAATATTGCTGCTGAAGGACAGAAACCAACAGAATATTGAAAATAAAGCGACTGTAGCCGTGCAGATACGTTTCAACTTGGCTTTAAAAGATTTATTTACCCTGCTGATATCTTTTAGGCGATCGTTAAAATACCAGAAATGTCAACCGTAAAACCTCCATGATATGAGGTCCCTAGAATCACCTAGTACCAAGCACCGTTTTTTGAAAAGTTAACACGTTGACTCCGATTGTGCGGTTGCTTATGGTCAGTTTAGTTAGGCTAGAAGAAATCGTTTCAAAAAACCGGCTTTTCTGCTCTAATACACTTTTAATCTCTGAAAAGTGTAAAGAATACACTTGAACCATATTGTGTTACCTTTTACTCTAAAATTTTATTTCCGAAAAGGTAGCAAAATAGGTGAAATGTTAATGGCACATTCCGGTACGTAAATGAACAATTTACCTAGGGGTAAACATACGTACCACTTCGGAGTCAACGTGTCAAAAAACAACTACAACATTTGGTGACTTTGAAACCATCGCATCTCCGCAACAAGTAGAGATATTGGACCACTTTGCGACTATCTTTCTGTCCCTACGTCTCACTACAGACAGAGGAAAGTTTGGAGAAGATAGCGGTATTAATAGATCGTCTTCGCTACGCATGGCGCGTGGGATCATATAACTCTAGGAGCCTTATACACCGTATGAAATCAGACAACAGTGACTGGTGTATAATTACCCTCGAAATAGGTTACAATTTCTTGTTTTCTCCATATTAATAAACTGCGAGAAGTAAGTAAAGAGTGCATCCAGTGGAACGCATCTTATATAATCGACCATGAAATGTTGCTCCAGGCGCCTGAAAATGAGCTAGCTATCCGAATTTTTAAATCGATAGCGCTTGCACAAGAGACTTTTAGGATAAGTCTGAAGCTGAGCTATGATGAAGCTTTAGAGTTGTTTCACCATAACAAGAGCTGCTCTGAAATATTTATAAAATTGTAACGAGGTTTAAAAAACCTTATTACTTACATACAGCGCGTGCAAACAACTCCCGTCCTAGCCGGAATAAAAGATTTGCTCCTACATTTCGCTGCCTCTGGAGACCTCAGCTCCCGAACTGTTCATGGTAAGGAAGTCACTGCACTATCATATTGACTAGCATAGCTTATTAGGGAAGTGGAAACTCTGACTTGTACTATTCGAAAAACACGTGCTTAAGTAGGCCTAAATTAGTATTGTAGTGAAAATTCGCTCATTACTCGGGGATTTCACTTATATGATGAACTCTCAACAACATTCGAATCATGTTAATCAGGAAGTAATTCCGCGAGCTTCACGCCCTTAAAATGGTTAAATGCCAGAGAAAATGCAAGATATTTCAATGAAGGTAAAACCTCCAAGAAATATCCTCATCTCAAAATTCGAGACGCAAAAGAAAAAACATTTCAGAAATAAAATAAAATATTAAAACGAAAAACTCGGTTACCTTAATATTGAGTTAAAAGCATACCTATCAAATTGATAACTAATATAGAAATACCAGGAAAATTTCATTTTCCTGCGTTTTAGTCACTAGTAAAAGGTATACGCGAGCAAACCTGACCACATGTGCGAAGTTGTCGTTGAGGCGAAGTCCTACTTATACACTTTGCGTTTGTCACGTTTTACGCGAGTTTTGTAACTCACGTAGGTTACGTATGTTTATAAGGAGCTCAAGTTTCCTGAAATACTTAGATTTGCTGGACCTGTAATTTTACTCGGTCCCAGTTTCCATCAGCACATACTCTCAAATTCGAGGAAAGTCTACACTTCACTTATGCCGCAGGGTTCGAAGCAAACAGCATGAATGCTCCTTACGTCTCACGACAATCACGCAGCACAACATTTCGAACTAACCTCACAACATTCTTCACAGATATGAAGAAACTGCACACATTTTCAAAACACCTCGTTTCTTGAAACGTGGCCAGTTACACGACACAGGTAGCAACTCAGTTTCAAACACCTCGTTTCGAGTAACTTGACTAATTGCATGGCATAAACCGCGTCTCAATTTCACTACACCAGCTGCCACATTTTCAAACACCACGACACTCACACAACCGTGAGTAACTTCAAAGTTCATGGGTCAAATATTTGAAGTTTGAAACCTTGAAATCAGAAGCTTGAAACCTCGAAATTAGGAGTTTGAAGCTTGAAATTAGGAGTTTGAAGCTTGAAATTTGGAGTTTGAGGACCAGGAAATTCGAGCGAAGAACACCGAGGCCTACCAGACGGGACACTTCTTAGCGGGGTTCATCCTGGACCCCGTGGGGCAATTGAAGGTCTTGGCGAACTCGGGGAAATTGGAGAGGGACCCCAGCACCCTGAACTTGGCGGGCACGTGCGGGTCCTTCTTGATCTCCAGGTGCGCTCGCTCCTTCGTCATCGTCGAGCACCACACCTTCAATCAAGCGAACATACGTCGAAAGGTTGGTAAACGAACTATTTATCCCCACTGAACCTTGTAACAAATAAGATTGCACGTCAAAACATGACTAAATAAATATATTCCATTGTTACAAGTAACAATGGACATCAAAACGTGGCTAAATAAATATATTTAACCCGATTTACTTTTGATCCAAAATAACAACGTACGTCGTTAGGTTGGTAAATGAATTATCAATCCCTGTTTACCTACGACCACAAATAATATGCCTACGCCATAAGGTAAGTAAATGATCTATTAAACCCTAGTTACCTTTGATAACAAATTACCTCTGATTCCAAATAACCTCTGATTACCTCAACAACTTGAACTGAAGTAGACGCCACAGATCATAGCCCCCAGACACCCCGCACAACACGACGCGCCTCACCTGGCCGAAGGCGAGGAAGAAGAGCCTGTTGTGCGAGAGCTCGAGGCCCGGCAGCGGCGCCTCCTGGCCATGCTCCTTCACCCACTCCTGGTACGCGCCGTAGCTCGCCTTCAGGCCACCGTTGTCGGCGATGTTCTCTCCTGACGCACGCAGTGAACGTGTTAAACGCGTTAATCTCAACTCAAGCGTCTAACTTCGCACGAATAGTTAAATCAAGAACTTGAAATGACGTTTAACTGCCCATAAAAACAGGGTGCACATGAGGGAAGGATGCTTCATCCAATCAACCAAGCCTGATACATATCGTCTTGTAAATTGTTTTTTTTAAATGCCTTATAACTAACATCAGGGCGCAAACGGGAGAAAAGTTGGGTTTAGCAGAAAAATTGTAAAAATTGTACTAAGTCTGTATGAGAATACAAGCGCTATCTACTGGTTAGGAAATTTGGAAACAGGGCAAATGAGGAGTGTTAGAGGAGTGAGACAGGGCTGTACTATGTTTCCCTTGTTGTTTGGATTGTACACAGAAGAATTAGCAGTTCGACTGAGAATGAGTGGCTTAGGACTGAAAGTTGGTAATGAGAAACTGAGCTGTCTGTTGTATGCTAATGATGTGGTTGTGGTTAGTGAATGTGGACATGAACTACAAATGATGCTCGACATTGTGAATGGATATAGTACTGATTTCAAGATGAAATTTGGGGCTGACAAAAGTAAGATTATGGTTATAAATAGTGATGAGACTGATAGAGACAGACTGTGGAATATTGGAGAAATCAGCATAGGTAGAACAAAAGAATACAAATATCTAGGTTGTATAAGTGGAGATGGATGCACTAGAACTAAGGGTGAAAAAGTGGCAAAAGCAATGCAGTGGACGGTTAAGTAGTGTGGCCAAATACAAAGCAAACAAGTATGAATATGTGAGAGGAATGTGAAAGTATGTTGCTGTACCTAGTGTCATGTATGGTATGAGTGCTCTTGCCTGGAATGGTAGTGATCTTGAAAAGCTGGATGTAATACAAAATAAGGTAGGACGGTTAGCATTGGGTGCTCCAAAATGGACAGCTACAGAAGCCATTAGAGGGGACCTAGGGTGGAGCCTATTTTCAGAAAGAATGATGAAAGCGGTGCTGAATTATAAGGTGAGAATTGAAAGAATGCAGAACAGCAGGTGGGTAAAGCGAATTTTTGAATGGAATCTGAGTGTAAGCTATTGGGAGAAAGTATGTTGGGGGTATGCAAGGAAACTTAGTATGTAAAAGATTATTCATGTTAGAATCGGGAGACCTGTAGATGACTGGAGTTTAATAAATGTTGGAGGTGTAGGGCCTGAGTGGGACTGCAAGAGGGGGAAAAAAGAGATTGAGAGGCAAACAAAAGCATATGGATTGAATAAGTGGAAGCTTAGTATGATGCGGAAGCCTACACTTAACTGGTATATGAAAAAGGAAGCACCTAAGTTTGAGATGTTCTATGATGGTAGCTTTGGAAGTCAACTCTTGTTTGCTGTGAGCTGTAAGTCATTGAGTGTGAACAGACGTACATGGAGGTGGAATGAGAATAATAACAGATTATGTCGGCAGTGTAATAGTGGAGTGGAGGAAACAATTGAGCATTTTGTGCTGGAATGTAGTAAGTATGAGCAAGAGAGAGGGAGAGTTTCATGAATGTGGTGTTTGAGCAGTATGGAGAGAATGAGTGGTATGTCAGATGTGCGGAAGATGATTGCGGTATGAGCTGTCTTGCTGGATTGGATCAGGAGTGTAATTTGAGTATCATTGAAGCTATGAAAATGTTTCTTGTGCGTGCCTGGAGTAAGAGACAGTAACTGAAATGAGCCAGTCAGGTAGAGTGGGCTGTAATGACCCAATATGACTGGGGACGGTGTTTTGACACACTGGGTATCCCAGTGATGCCATCCAATGGCAGCTTGTGACAAGGATTGGTAGATCCAGAGTAGTTTAGTGGACAAGTCTGGTACCAGGTGCTGAACTCTTTGTGTGAAAATTGTGGAGGGATTTGTAGGCCGTTACAAAGGCCCAGACGCTGTCGGCCCTCAAGTTCAAGTTCAAGCAATGACGGCTACCCCTCAACAAAGAAAGGATGTTTTATTCGAATCAAGCTTGATGCATATCATCTTGGGTATTGATTTTTCAAATGCCTTATAACTAACAGCAACACACAATGACGATTACCCCCGGTCAAGCCGGTACCCATTTTCGACATCTGGGAAGAGTGGAGAATTGTGGCCGAGTTCTCCTTTTTCCCAAAGGGAAGAATAACCGTGTGACATTGCCGGTGATTCATTCGTTCATGGCTTCATAGCCCCAACAAGAAAGTAAAGAGATGGGACCATTTAAAATTAGGCTGTAGAAAACGGGAAATCTATGCACAAAGTTTGTTTAACACAGGCTACATTCCACATAGAACCAGTAAGCTAGGAAGGAAGAAAAGACAAAGAAGAAACAGCTATGTAAAGGCACAAAGCTGCAATATGCAAAGCATGTACGAGAGACAGAAGACCTAAAGGCCTATTCGTAAATGAGCTACCTAGCAATAACTTCCTTGGAGACGCATTTCTAGCATCAATAATGCAAAGTTTTGTGAAAATTCTAATTTTTTAAAATTCATTTAGCCAACAGGAAACCTTCGGTCAAAACGTGCTGTACCAGCACAAAGACAGTTACTGGAAGAAGTTGAACAAAGCCCTCAACTACTATTTAGGTCTAAACTGCACTGCACACTCCCAAATAAGAAGGGAGAATTTCTAATTTTTAATAATTCATCAAGCCAATTGGAAACCTCAGGTCAAAACGTGCTTTACCAGCACAAAAAACAGTTGCTGGAAACAAAAATAATTACTTAGATCTGAATTGCGCACTCCCAAATAAGGAGCCTACGCGTATCAAGGCTACTCGACACAATCCGCCTAAAAAGAATGGCATAAGACGAGCCCCAGTTTCAAGCGAAGGAAGAAAAGCTAAGTGATGTGTGATTCCCAGAATAAATTATATAAGATCGCTCAAGTCTCCTTCAAGCACAACAAAGGTGTGCCAAAGAGAGAAATGAGACTCACAAGATCAAGGTGAGGGAAGGCCAACAAATAATCACACACAGAGCTAAGGCTAAGGTTAAGGCTAGGTAACTAAGTGAGGGAAAGCGCAAGGCTATGATATGAGACTCACAAGATCAAGGTGAGGGCAGACGACCTAACTAAGGCGTAAGGCTAGGTAAGAAATCGAGACCTAGCGTGAGGTTGCCGTTGAGGTGCTCCTCAGACATGACGTAAGCAGAGTACTGGTCGACGAGGCACTTCATCTGCGCCTGGAAGCGCTGGTTGGTGTCGTGCTGCCACCACGGCGCCAGGTTACCTTCCTTGTCGTAGTCGCGGCCTGGGGGAGGGAAGTTATCTGGGTCTGTCTGGGTGGCTACAGGGTCTAGGCTACAGCGAGAGAGCTGCAGCCCAGAGGTCTACACAAGATCTGAACAACCTTGGGTCATAACCTAATCTCAGCACTCTAGCGTACACAACAGTCAAGACACGAAGTCAAATGAAAAGAAGCCAGAATAAATCCCCACTTGAGACCTGAAACCCCAGACATGCTCACACGGGGAGACTCTCGTGTTCCTACACGCAGTGACTGTGAAGAACGATGGGTCAAAGAAACGGAGAAGTCCCGGTAGCAGCAAGCCGCAAACACAAAGGAGTCATGCAGCTCCGAGGCAAGCGCAATCAGAAGTCAGATAAACGCTAAGTGAATGCAAGCACAAAAACTGGACTCCAAGTGAAATGTGGCAGTTCATCGAGTGACGTCATTGGTCGAGATACGACTCAATTGTTTTCAGTATATAAAGCTGCTGTCTTGTGGTGGCAGTGAAATGTTTTTTTTTTACCTACAGTAACTGACGAGTAAACATCGAAGACTATCAAGGGAACGCTGAGCAAAAATTTTTCCCATGCTTTTGGCCTTCAAAGGCTTGACCCACACTCACCCTGGTCATCAAAAGCATGTCCCATCACCACCCCACACTCACCCTGGTCATCAAAGGCATGCCCCAGCTCATGCTTCATCACCACCCCACACTCACCCTGGTCATCAAAGGCATGCCCCATCACCACCCCACACTCACCCTGGTCATCAAAGGCATGCCCCAGCTCATGCCCCATCACCACTCCCACAGCCCCGTAGTTGAGGGACTGCGGATTCTTGCTCCAGAAGAGGGGAGGCTGCAGGATGCCCGCGGGAAACACTATGTCGTTCCTGTAACCGATGTTTTAAAATCAATATTCTCGTATTTTAATCAATTCGATGTTTCAGAGCATGGCGTGTCAAACATAACTAACGATCCCAGTTCTGACACCCTAAATGAAGTTCACTAATCCTTCACAAAAAAAAAGATAACTACAAAAGACATCATTATATAAGAAAGTTTTAGCCTCCCTTTACCACGACAAAAATGTTCCAAGAGAGAAAGGAAGAAGGCCCCATTTAGTATGGAGTCAAGGGAACGCAGAATCTATGCACAAGGTGCATAGAAACAGTAAGCTAAAATAGAAGTTCATGAAACAAGAAAAAGTTGAAGAAGAAAGTAGTAGGTGCTGAAAAACAGGACAGCAGTGAACTAAAAAAATATGGTCCGTAACAAAACAAAAACCTATTCTATTTCAACAAAAAGAAAGCCAACCTAACCTTTAGCTCGGGCCCTCACGTAGTCCCTCTGGGAACGCTAATTCCCATAGATACAACAGTTGTATCCCCCTGAGAGGACAACAACACAAAGAAAAGAAAACAAGAAGATCCACCTGGTGGGGGAGTAGTAAGCGTTGACGGTGGGCGGGGTCATGTCCCACTGCGTCTTGTTGACGGGCTTGTAGAGCTTGAGCAGGTTCTCCTTGGTGTGCAGCTCGGCGACCCTCAGGTTGTTGCCGAAGAAATCGTCCTCCGTCACGTTCAGCTCCGCAAATTTCTTGTCCAACTCGTTGGGGTTGAGCAGGTAGTCCGGGTAGCCTGGATACCGTGTGGTAACGCAATAGGTTTGGGCACTACACAGGTAAATGCGAGTAACTACAGCTTTTTAACTTTAATTTAAAAAAGCTCAAGTTCAATTTAAAAAAGCTCAAGTTTAATTTTAAAAAGGTCAAGTTCAATTTAAAAAAGCTCAAGTTTAATTTAAAAAAGGTCAAGTTCAATTTAAAAAAAACTCAAGTTTAATTTAAAAAAGGTTCAAGGTAAATTTAAAAAAGATCAAGTTTAATTTAATAAAGATCAAGTTTAATTTAAAAAAGATCAAGTTTAATTTAAAAAGTCCATCATTGATGCTTCTCAGCTTGAGAATGAAACCTCTTACAGAACACTTCTTACAGAACAGTACCTTCTACAGAACAGATCTGCACCTTCTCGAATCTTTGTATATTTACAGAATGAAACCTGCTCTCAATGACACCCAAAGTGCTTTCCCGCTTCATGTTTCCAATACGTAATTCAGTTTTTCCTTTATCTTTTACATATTTTTTTACCGTTGTTTGTGTTTTTTCAAAGTTTAGATTTTGTATATATACTACTTTAGTGCTTTAATTTCTCTTATTTGGTTTCGTTTTACGGAAATTTTCTTGCTGAAGATGGACAGTACGTTAGAAACGTTCAGTTTTATTTGATCATTTTTAATACAAATGACTTTATCTGTAGCGATTTTCGCCTTGCTTTTTAATTTAAAAAGTCTCAAAAGTATTTAAAAAAGATGAATTTCAATTTTGAAACGCTTATGTTTCTAAAATTTAATACTTATGTAATAAGTTAAGTAAGTAATAAGTAAAGTTTATTTGTCAGAAGGCATATTTATTTAAAAGTATTGGCCCTGAACATAGAGTAAATCGAATATCAGACAAGGCAAGCTGCTGTGATGTTGTAATTAATTTGGCATTCTTAAAGGTTTACCTATGAATCATTTGCTAAACAGATCATCGGTACTTATATCTATTGACAAAAATGATGCAAATAAGCTTTATGCAATAAGAAACTGTGGGACAATTAGCAATATGCACTGACTGAAAAGTTGAAGCTCAGTAATGTCCAATTTTTCAGTCAGTGCAGTTTGCTAATTGTCCTACAGTTACTTATTACATGAAGTTTATTCGAACCATTTTTGTCAATAGTTAAAAGTACCGATGGCCTGTTTAGCAAATGATTCATAGGTAAAACTTAAAGAATGTCGAATTGAGTACAAAATTACAGCAGCTTAGTTCGGCTGATATTCGATTTACTCTATTTCCAGTGCCAGTACTTCTAAATGAATATGCATTCTCATGAATAAACTTCAATTATATTATTATTACATAAGTATGCAATTTTAGAAACATAAGCTTTTCAAAATTGAAATTGACCCTTTTTTAAATATAGTCTGCTTGAGACTTTTTCAATTAAACTTGATCTTTTTAAATTAAACTTGATCTTTATTAAATTGAACTTGAGCTTTTTTAAATTAAACTTGATCTTTATTAAATTGAACTTGAGCTTTTTTAAATTAAACTTGATCTTTTTTAAATTAAACTTGATCTTTTTTAAATTAAACTTCAGCTTTTTAAATTGAACTTGACCTTTTTTAAATTAAAGTTAAAAAGCTCTAGTTAGATTTAAACACAGGTAAATAGGGGTAGCTCGTTAAATTTAGGCGCAAGTTTGAGGAGGTAGACCAGGTAGCCTGTATAGTATACCGTGTTGTAACGCGGTAAATTCAGGCAGAAGTAGCTGAATACGGTAAATCTTTGAGTTCTAAATACAAGCGACCCCAAGCTTGTACAGACAGAAAACCGTCTCAGTAATTCAATTAACATGAGGCTCGATTTAACTTGGGGCTTGTATAAAATTCGGCATTATTCGAGTATTGAACCCGCATAGGACCGCCAGCATTCGAATAGTGGACACGTTAATGCATTACTCACAATCATCCTCCTTAACCTCAAAAGGTGTTCAACAAGAGTAAAACTGACACCATGTCTTTTTCTACGAAATGATGAATTTTAAACCCGTATCCTGTATACTGTAACTACACTGCAAAATTCTTTTTTTCTTATTTATACACCTACAATCGCTGGCGATGGCTTAAGCATCTCTCAGATTATCTGCCCACCTCTTCTTCGTTCCATTAGATCCGCTGGTGCGAGAATCCAGAGAGGCAGCTAGTACAAATCCCTCAGCATTGCAAGTTACTGATTGCATAATTGGTGCTGACTGTGAAGCGAAGAACAGAGAACCTAGAACATCTTCACACCTCTTCTCCATTTCCATTAGACCCAAGTCCAGAGGCAGCTAGTACAAACCCCCGAACATTTCGAATTGCTGATTGCATCATTGACGCAGGTTGTAAAGCGCAAGAACTAAAAAGAATTATCACTACAGCGCAAGAGAATGTAATTGAAACCAGTATTGAAATATAAAATTGAATGTAATTGAAACTAGAGTACAAGAACAACACGTGAATGAAAACACACCGATCATCTCCTGGATGGCCTGCGCCTTATCGAGCGCTGCCTTCCTGGTCACCTCGTCCATCCAGGGCACGCGCTGCAGGCTGCGGCTGAACGCCTTCCTGATCCGCGCCAGCATGTCCTCCACCTGCGGGGGTGGGCGTGTCAGGGGGTGGAGGGAGACAGCGTCTAGGCCGCACATTTTCCTCCTGGGGGCGCTAATTACAACAGATACAATACTTACGTTCCCCTGAGGAGAGAATAAAAGACATAGACACTTTCCCTGGAGGCCGGTTTCTCGATGCGCGGGCCTCCCCCAAAGAAAGAAAGAAAGAACGAAAGATAAGGCCCTCGAGTCCACAACAGACTCGTGCAACAAGTTTCGCTGAATCTGCGGTGGGTAGCAAGGGTCACTTTTGAGGCTCCCCAAGGCGCTCTGACGAGAACAGACACCACCTGCAAGTCCTCTGAGAGGAGCTCAGGTGTCCTACGTATCCAAGGGGAGCGGGCAACTAATCCCCTTCAGTGCACTCCCATCAGGGGGACCGAAGGAGAAGAAAATAAATAACTGATAATAAATAATAACTGATACACAGGGCCGGTGCTTAGCACGCGTAGCACGTCACCGTGCTTGGCACGCGTAGCACGTCACCGTGCTTAGCACGCGTAGCACGTCACCGTGCTTAGCACGCGTAGCACGTCACAGTGCTTAGAATGCGTAGCACGTTACAGTGCTTAGCACGCGTAGCACGTCACCGTGCTTAGCACGCGTAGCACGTCACCGTGCTTAGCACGCGTAGCACGTCACAGTGCTTAGAATGCGTAGCACGTTACAGTGCTTAGCACGCGTAGCACGTCACAGTGCTTAGCACGCGTAGAGCACCACAGTGCTTAACACGCGTAGCACGTCACAGTGCTTAGCACGCCTAGCGCACAACAGTGCTACGCATTATCACCGCACATGTCACCACATCAAAGCTCACCACACCACCCTACACATCACATAATTTCTACAGCAAATCAACAGATCATCACATCAACCATTCAATGTCAGTAAATGAACATAACAACATAGCCCTCACCTCACACAACATAGAACAACATAACACAACCATCACTAAACAGCATTTGTGGTATGGTATAAAGGGAAAAATTAAAAAGCTCGTGCCTGTAGCTAGGAGCTGAACCCTCGTACAACAAAGAACTAGTGGTATAATATGAGAGAAAAAGTTGACATCAAGGAAAAAAGAAGAAAAGCTAGAGAAAAAATTGACATTAAGGAAAAAATTAAAAGAAGCTCGTGTAGCTTGGGTAGCTTGGAGCTGTTGTCGAGGGCGTTGCGGACATACAGGGTTCTAAAATAAAACAATTGGGCCGTTAGTGGACTAACATAACGCCACCCCCGCACAACATAGAATTCGTGGTATAGTATTAGGAATATAAAAATAAAAGAAACACGTGCCAGCAGCTTGGAGTTGAACCCTCGCACGACATAAAATTTGTGGTATGATGTAACGAATATAAATCAAAAAATTCCGTGCCTGCAGCTTGGAGGTGTTGTCGAGGGCCTTGCGCACATACATGGCCCCAAGGGCAGGCCCCAGCGCCGCGTCAGTAGCGGCAATGCACTGCCGCCAGGTCTCCTCCTCCCCCGACACGCCCTCCAGCGCCTCCGTCAGCGCCTTCGCCGCGTTGCGGAAGTCGTCCGACAGTAAGTTGACGTAGCGCTGCACGTACTGCCACGTCAGGTAGTAGTGCAGCTGTCTGCACACGGGGTAATGATTTCCCGTAAGTGCCCCCTTATGGGTTATATTTTACGAGTGCACACGGCTCGTTCAAAATTATGGGGTTCGATATTTTCCTTTAATAAATGCTTCAGATGTGGATGACCAACAAATATGTCCATCCCAACAGTACCCGCCATTTAAATATTCTTGTACTTGTGCACTGGTGAAACTCGTATCACAGATACGGTTATTGAGCGTCACAGAGAGACGGACCAACCAATTTAATGTGTTCAGTGAGATGGATTATAAATTAATATATTAATTATATACAGAGGGTGATCCCGCAAGGGATCCTGTGGGCTCTTAAACAGTAAGGTAAGAAGGAAGTTTATGAAGCATGATAAAAGTTGAAAAATAAAGTCAGAGGCGCTGAAATACAGGACAGCAGTGAACAGAACAAATGATGGTCTTTAATAATACAAAAAACATTTTATTCCAACAAAAGAAGGCCTACCTAACTCTACGCTCAGGACCTCACATTTTCCCCCTGGGAGCGCTCATATTTCAATGAGATTCCCATTGTAATAACAAAAGAGAAATTACGCACCAAAAATGTATGAATTTATTTATTTACAAATTTAAGGGCACACCTGACATTTTATACATAGTATTGATGACTCACGGAACGTACATTTATTACCACCACCAGAGGGCACCTACCACCACCCACAGAGGGCACCTACCACCATCCACAGAGGGCACCTACCACCACCCACAGAGGGCACCTACCACCACCCTCAGAGGGCACCTACCACCACCCACAGAGGGCACCTACCACCACCCTCAGAGGGCACCTACCACCACCCTCAGAGGGCACCTACCACCACCCACAGAGGGCACCTACCACCACCCACAGAGGGCACCTACCACCACCCATTGAGGGCACCTACCCCCACCCACAGAGAGCACCTACCACCACCCACAGAGAGCACTTACTACCACCCACAGAGGGCACCTACCACCAGCCACAGAGAGCACCTACCACTAGCCACACAGAGCACTTGCCACCAGCCACAGAGGGCACCTACCACCACCCACAGAGGGCACCTACCATCACCCACAGAGTACACCTACCACCACCCACAGAGAGCACTTACCACCAGCCACAGAGGGCACCTACCACCACCCACAGAGGGCACCTACCACCACCCACAGCGGGCATTTACCACCACCCACAGAGGGCACTTACCACCACCAAAAGAGGGCACTTACAACCACCCACAAAGGGCGTCACCTAACACCCTTTACAAAGGGACACCTACCACAATTCAGGTTCAGTACCTTCTGCCGCGGTAGAACCTACCACACCCCCCCCCCCCCCCCACACTCACACACAGCTAACAAAGGACACTTATCACTACCAAGGGGCAAAGGAAGGACAACTACCACCACCCTCAAAGGGTACCTACCACCCCCCAAAGAACACCTACCACCCCCCAATACCTCCGTCCGTCCTCAGTGCCCTTGAGCTCGGTGACCATGTTGCTGATGGAGTTGAGGAAATCTTTGGCGTAGACCACGACCTGAGTGTCGCCGGCAACCTTCTTGCCGATCTTCGTGAACACCTTGTTGACAAACTTCTCCCAGTTCATCTGGGGGCACAGGGTGGTTGTGCACGGTGTTTTATTCCAATCAAGCCTGATACGTATCATCTTGTACATACATTTTTTTTCAAATGCCGTACAACTAACACTAGGACGCAATGACGGTTAACCCCGGTCAAGCCGGCACCCCTTTCGAACACCTGGGAAGAGTGGGGAATTGTGGCTGAGTTCTCCATTTTCCAACGGGCAGAAACACCGGGCAGCACAGCCGGGATTCAAATTGCCGACACATTCCCGTAAAAAGCGCGCGGTCTTAACCACTCGGCCACGGTGACCAGGGATGGTGGTCACATACAGGGTGCTCACACAGGCCAGGTAGGCTGGTCACAGAACCGCTCCCAGTGACTATGCCACAGAAACCACTGAAGTAATCCAAGAGAAATGCGTCGTAACACAACATAGAGCGTATTTTGCAACATGTAGCTCTTATTACAACATATGGCGCACTGCAGTGATGTGCATGCCAGAGCGCCAGCTACACACCAACACGACGCAGGTGAGCGACCTCACTTCACTGCCACTCAGAACGACATCACGGCAGCCTCCTTCCAAGCACACAGTATCACATCGTCCGCAACATGCTCGTGAGTGGTGTAGCAGAACTCGCAATTCATCAGCCATCACTCACAACAGGCGCCAGTCCCCACTCACAAAGGGCACCACCACAACAACAAAAGAGGGCGCGCCTCACAAAGGGCACCACCACAACAACAAAAGAGGGCGCGCCTCACAAAGGACACCACCACAACAACAGAGGGCACGCCTCACAAAGGGCACCAGTACCACTCACAAAGGGCGCGAGGTCGGTGAGCTGGTCGAGCGTCATGTTGTGGTAGAGCTTCTTGACGTCCCGGCGCAGCTCGGGCGGCTCCGTGAAGTTGGCGATCTTGCGCTCGACCGCCACCACGCCCTCCGCCACCGCCCGGGCCTTCGTCTGCGGGGCACCCAGCAGCACCCCGATCTGCGGGGGGCAAGTAGGGTAGAAGAAGTGTGGTAATGGCAGCACCCCGATCTGGGGGGGACAAGTAGGGTAGAAGGGGTGTGGTAATGGCCCCACCATCTGGGGAAGCAAGTAACGAACAGGGATGCAATGCATCTCTACGATTTAGGGAGGTAACGTTCAGGAGTGTGGTATGTGCCCAACGATCGGGGGAAGCAAGTAACGAACAGGGATGCAATGCATCCCCATGATCTAGGGAGGGAGGCAACGTTCAGGGGTGTGGTAAGTGCCCAACGATCTAGGGAGGCAAGTAACGTAATAAGATGCACTGGTTCAACGAATTGAATAACAAATTACACCTTTTAAACCCGCAAAAAACAAGCGCATAACTCCAGCTCTAAAATGAGAAACTTCCCAGAGTCGCTGCATCATCGATATGACCAATAATGATATTGAATTTTAAGTTATTTCAAAACTTTTTAACTATAACAAAGGTGTCCAGAAGAGCAAAAAAATGAAGGCACCATTTAGTATGAAGTTAAGGGAACGCGGAACCTACGCACAAGTGGTGTTCCCACACAAGAACCCTCGCACATTTAAAAAATAAATTAAGAAAAGGTTTATAAAAAAATAAAAGTTGAAGAAGAAGAAAAAGAAGAAAGTACTACGTTCTGAAAAATAGGTCAACAGCTTTCGTAACAAAAGAAAAACCTATTCTATTTCAAGAAAAAAAAGTGGGGACTTTAATCACTCGGCTACGTCGAGCACAATGAAGGATAATGAAGTACCACAAACTACCATACAGTCCCATAAACATGGGCTCTTCAATGCTTTACGTACACAATTTATTGGTCTATAAACAGTGTGTAGAGCGTACTACTCCAAAGAAGAGTGTATTTAGGTCATTTCTTCCTTGTCAACTTATAAATAAGGCAAACAACCTCATTCCATAACCATACGTCCTTTTACGACTAAATGTTGGGATGTAACATAACTAAAGCAGCATCAGCAAAGGTATGAGTCACATACAGACATTTTCTAACACATAAGTTCCGACCCAAGCCTATTGCGTCCCAAAATATCCTCTCTTCACTACTTGTCGACACAAAACTCGATCGTCCATTAACAAGGGAAATGTTTACGACTTTTTGGTTGAAGGGACCGTGGTTCACACAACTGCTACGTGTTGTCAGCTCCATGGCCTACACGCAACAGTTATCAAGTTGGCCACATCATTCCGCATGGTGGGCCGAGTACCAGTTGCGTGGGTTGTACCAAGAAGTACCGTCGAGTGTGACCAACAGATAAGACCAGATACCAGACCAGATGTGAGTAGTGTGGTAGGCAATACCACACTACTCACACAACTGGTATCTGGTCTTATCTGTTGGTCACACTCGACGGTACTTCTTGGTACAACCCACGCAACTGGTACTCGGCCCACCATGCGGAATGATGGGACCTTAGTGATTTAGTCGAGGTGGCAGCCGTACCTTAGTGATGAAGTCGAGGTGGCAGCCGTACCTTAGTGATGAAGTCGAGGTGGCAGCCGTACCTTAGTGATGTAGTCGAGGTGGCAGCCGTACCTTAGTGATGTAGTCTAGGTGGCAGCCGTACCTTAGTGATGTAGTCTAGGTGGCAGCCGTACCTTAGTGATGTAGTCTAGGTGGCAGCCGTACCTTAGTGATGTAGTCTAGGTGGCAGCCGTACCTTAGTGATGTAGTCTAGGTGGCAGCCGTACCTTAGTGATGTAGTCGAGGTGGCAGTCGTACCTTAGTGATGTAGTCAAGGTGGCAGCCGTACCTTCGTGATGTAGTCTAGGTGGCAGCCGTACCTTAGTGATGTAGTCGAGGTGGCAGCCGTACCTTAGTGATGTAGTCTAGGTGGCAGCCGTACCTTAGTGACGTAGTCGAGGTGGCAGCCGTACCTTAGTGATGTAGTCGAGGTAAGCCTTGGCGACCGTCTTCTCCGAGGTGTTGAGGTAGAGCTCCCTGGACGCGAGCGTCAGGCCGCCCTGCTCGAACTGCACACACCGTCTCTATGTTACTCAGCCGTACTCAGGAACCTATTTTAATGTGGATAATACTCCTAAAAATTCAGTACTTCCGTAACGTGCAAGGACTTACTTCTATGTGAATAACCTGTACTTCAATCTTCAACTATTAATATATTCACATAATAAGGAAGTTAAGTGTAGAACTGCATGAGGTGTTCAAATTTAAGGCTGTTGGGTGCGGCTCAAGATCTCATGCGAACAATCTCTCAGACATTCCCACGCGCACACAAGATGCAGTTGTGTGTCAAAGCACGTTCAATTATATGTACGAAGACAGTGTCATCAAGGATTTGAATATCTTTGCAAATCATCACAGACGCTTATAACAGTGATGGGAGCACACAACCTATAAGTTTCCACACATCAGGGTATAGGAAACAAGGTAGAGTCATTTCTATGGGGGAAAATACACCTCTTCTTATTCGACTAACCAATAGAATTTCTTTATTTCAAACAAACTGTATGACGGCACAATGGCGACAAGTCGTAAGGCCAACAGTGGTGCCAGATTAGGGGCAAGCAGTGTTGCCAATGCAATATGAGTGCTGCTATTGGTTCGATGCCATGACGTGAGCATTGCTACACGGTCGAAGAAAAAAGGCTAGTTGGACGCTACCTTGTTTCTTCTGTCTTGCCACACACACACATCATTTGTATGGCATTAACACTGCGTCACCACAGCCATCACCTGTATGATGTTAGCGCTGGAATGCCATCCCTAATCACCACACATACAAACACCCACATCACCATACACACACACATACCCATCATCTGTATGATGTTGGTGATGGAGTGCACCATCCCAAGTCACCACACACAAACACCCACACACCCAGCCACCACCTGTATGATGTTGGCGCTGGAGTGCTTGTCATCCTCTGCCACGCCCCAGCTGAAGAGCGCCATGGAGTTCATGACGACCTTGCTGTTGATGATGTCCTGCACGAGGTCGTACTTGGGGGACACGTCCTCCCCCCACTCCTTGTAGCCTATGGCCTGCGGGACCTCACTACGTTACTACTGCTCCTCCGTTCCTTACATAATAATAAAAGGTGGCTCAGAAAAACGCATAATAATATACCCCCTCCCGCATCGTTGACCAGGATAGTGAAGGGTGGCGTAATAAGAGGCGGCTTAATAAGGGTCCACGCAAAAAAAACATGCATTTCAAACTGGCACAATTGGCGTTATTTTGTATCAACAACGAGGGACTTAACTCCGTTAGAGCTGCTGCTCCGTTCCATACATAATAAAAGGTGGCGCAAAACGAACGCATAATGTTAACCAGCCCCCCTTAAAATGCTTTATTTGCATCTACAACGCTGGACCTCAATGCGTTGGCGCTGCTCCATACCAGTTATTAAAAAAAATGGTGGCGCACAAAGAACGGATGGATTTCAAACAAGCATATTTCGGCTATATTTTGTATCAATGTTGTTGTTGTTGCATGTATGTGCCCTGGTCTATAGTCCTTCGAGTGCCCTGGTCTATAGTCCCTCGAGTGCCCTGGTCTATAGTCCCTCGAGTGCCCTGGTCTATAGTCCCTCGAGTGCCCTGGTCTATAGTCCCTCGAGTGCCCTGGTCTATAGTCCCTCGAGTGCCCTGGTCTATAGTCCTTCGAGTGCCCTGGTCTATAGTCCCTCGAGTGCCCTGGTCTATAGTCCTTCGAGTGCCCTGGTCTATAGTCCTTCGAGTGCCCTGGTCTATAGTCCTTCGAGTGCCCTGGTCTATAGTCCTTCGAGTGCCCTGGTCTATAGTCCTTCGAGTGCCCTGGTCTATAGTCCTTCGAGTGCCCTGGTCTATAGTCCTTCGAGTGCCCTGGTCTATAGTCCTTCGAGTGCCCTGGTCTATAGTCCCTCGAGTGCCCTGGTCTATAGTCCTTCGAGTGCCCTGGTCTATAGTCCTTCGAGTGCCCTGGTCTATAGCCCTTCGAGTGCCCTGGTCTATAGTCCTTCGAGTGCCCTGGTCTATAGTCCCTCGAGTGCCCTGGTCTATAGTCCCTCGAGTGCCCTGGTCTATAGTCCTTCGAGTGCCCTGGTCTATAGTCCTTCGAGTAGCCTGATCTACAATATCCGAGTACCAGTGCTCCAGTCCCCCGAGTACCCAGTACTGCAAGTACCCAGCCGCGAGTACCTTCATCTTGGCGAGGAGGGGGGCAGCGCCGCGCTCCTGGATGGTGTTGTTGCGGTCGAGGCAGGACCTGTAGAACACGCGCGCCTTCGCCTCCGCAGCACTCTTCGGCTCCTCCTCAGACTCTGCACGCGTACACATCGTGCTCTTTATCCCTTCACTGTATTCTTTGACCTCTTCATTACTTAGTGTGACGATTGTCGCACATCCTGAATGTTGCTCTCTTTATTCCCTTCACTCCACGGTTTGACAAATGTGGCACACACCGAGTTACTCTATTCCTTCACTGCATGGTGTGACGAATGTGACACATAACGGATATTGCTGTATATAGAAGGAATTAATTGAAACAAGTGCATTTCTACGGTGTACCGCTAGTGAGACACAATACATAAACTGAACGCGTACGGTGCGTGTTCGATATGCCCCTTCGGTTTGTACGCCATGACTGACGAGGGCGCGTACGGTGCGTGTTCGATATGCCCCTTCGGTTTGTACGCCATGACTGACGAGGACATTTCCAAATTTTCAAAAATAATTCATGCAGAGAATAGATAACACGTTCACTGCGGTTGATATTTGTCAGGTTTCCCTTGAGAAGAGGTTACAATAATCCAGCCATTTCATCGGTTAGGCGAGTGCAACAATCATGCTTCTTTACTGAATAAAGACTAATTGTAACTTCATATTTCAATAATTCAACCCTCCGTTATTGTATACATGAAACAATATACTATTTTATTCAACATGAAGGTGTTGAATTAATTTGAGTCAAAATGAACTAATTTGCAGTGATACACATACGCACCACTACGTCCGTCATCAACGTACCTCGTGGTATGCAGCACAGCATACCTCATAACCATCATTAATTACTCAGCTACTCATCAATTACTCAGCCCAAAGAGCGCTCAAGTTACTGAGCCCAAAGGGCCCCACGCACCGAGGGCGTTGCGGAGGCTGATCTGGGAGTCGGAAGCGAGCTTGTTGAGCGTGCCCCAGGAGGCCTTGCCGTCCGGCACCGGGTTGGCCGCCACCCAGCCGCCGCACGCGTACCTGCGCACCCAGCCCAGGTTGGGGGAGGTTTCTCGGTGGGGGGGGGGGGGTGTAGGGGGAAAGTACAGGCGGGGGTAGTCAGTGGGAGAGGTCATAGGGATGTGAAGGTCTTTGGAATGCAAAAGTCTTTGGGATAGGAAGACCTACCCTGACTTTCTACGGTGACAGTGTCGCTACAGCGAAGGGCTTTATTTAAGGATAGAAGAGGCAGTAAGAGCGTCACTACCAACAGTGCTCTGTGTAAGAAGCTTTAGAAAACGAGGCAATGGAATTGGAAGTTTTAACATGATGGCACTTTTAAGCATCGCGCGACCTGAATTACTGATTCCTCAATGAACAAAACATAAATTTGATTTTACAAGTTACTTTGATCCTTCCTAACCACAAAAAAAGGATTCCCAACACATTCTTGAATTTTGCGCGTTAACTTTTTTTGGAAGCATGCTTGTTAAAGAAAAGAAAAACATTTCCTAATATCTCTTGATTTAACTATAGATTGACTTATCAACTCATCTACTCATTCATTTGCTTACTTATTCAGTTTTTGTTTTCATTATCTAATTTTCAATTATTTACTATTTATTAAATACTCATATATTTCTGAATTCGCTTTTAATTATTCATCACTCATTTATTGACCCATTAATATATTTACCGAGACATTTGCCGCAACTCAACATTGGAATTATATACGTCATTCATTTATTTTTGATCATATAATTACGTAATCACTCATTATTCACCCATTCATTGATTCATTGATATATTCATTGAAGTATAGCATTTAACCATTCAATAAGCACTTATTCATAGATTAGTAAACATATCGCGATATCTCCTGAGGGTGACGTGGGTCACCTGTAGAAGTCATCACAGGGGTCGGCTGAAGTATCCATGCTGGCGAGGAGCCTGCCGGCGACGATGGCGCACTCCTTCGTCAGGCAGACCTGGGGGGCGAGGGCGGGGCCGCCCCCCGCGTGAGTGATGAAGGCCCCCCCGCCGCCCCCGAAGGTGGTGTTGTGGAGCACGAGGACGTGGGGCGTCTGGTTGTGCAGGTGTACCGACGCCGCCAGGATGATCACCGTCAGCAGCAGTAGCACCCAGCCCACCAGCAGCAGCTTCTCCAGGGCAGTGCGCGACCGCCACCAGTTAGAACCCTGAAGGGGTATGGTACTTAGGGCACGCTCCCAAGGGCATGCTCCTTAGGGCATGCTTCTAAAGGCATGCTCCGAAGGGCACGCTCCCAAGGGCACGCTCCCAAGGGCACGCTCCCAAGGGCACGCTCCCAAGGGCACGCTCCCAAGGGCACGCTCCCAAGGGCACGCTCCCAAGGGCAAGCTCCCAAGGGCACGCTCCCAAGGGCACGCTCCCAAGGGCACGCTCCCAAGGGCACGCTCCCAAGGGCACGCTCCCAAGGGCACGCTCCCAAGGGCACGCTCCCAAGGGCACGCTCCCAAGGGCACGCTCCCAAGGGCACGCTCCCAAGGGCACGCTCCCAAGGGCACGCTCCCAAGGGCACGCTCCCAAGGGCACGCTCCCAAGGGCACGCTCCCAAGGGCACGCTCCCAAGGGCACGCTCCCAAGGGCACGCTCCCAAGGGCACGCTCCCAAGGGCACGCTCCCAAGGGCACGCTCCCAAGGGCACGCTCCCAAGGGCACGCTCCCAAGGGCACGCTCCTGAAGGCACGCTCCTTAGGGCACGCTCCTTAGGGCACGCTCCTAAGGGCACGCTCCTAAGGGCACGCTCCTAAGGGCACGCTCCTAAGGGCACGCTCCTAAGGGCACGCTCCTAAGGGCACGCTCCTAAGGGCACGCTCCTAAGGGCACGCTCCTTCGAACACTGCACAACGCCTCACCCCCTCCAGGAGTGCTTAGCATCTCCAGTACAGACTAAGTGCACGTGACCTCTTACTTAAGACCTACACCAGTCAGTGCATACTTAGTGGCTTAGTTTTGATCAGGCCTTACGACCGCCAATGACACCCGCTACTTACGGCCTCGTGAAGTCATTGCTTAGGGCTCACGGCACCCAGTAGTTACAGCCTTGTAAAGTCATTACTTAGGACTTACGACACCCAGTAGTTACGGCCTTGTAAAGTCATTACTTAGGACTTACGACACCCAGTAGTTACGGCCTTGTAAAGTCATTACTTAGGACTCGCGGCACCCAGTAGTTACGGCCTTGTAAAGTCATTACTTAGGACTCACGGCCCCCAGTAGTTACGGTCTTGTAAAGTCATTACTTAGGACTCACGGC
The DNA here is from genome assembly GCA_030386875.1 of Morinoia aosen. Lineage (NCBI taxonomy): Eukaryota > Metazoa > Arthropoda > Malacostraca > Amphipoda > Talitridae > Morinoia > Morinoia aosen. The sequence goes on along the minus strand of CM059557.1, from coordinate 7,828,545 downwards.
ACCCAGTAGTTACGGTCTTGTAAAGTCATTACTTAGGACTCACGGCACCCAGTAGTTACGGCTACGAAGGCTACTAGACAGAGGATGAAGGCTACTAGACAGAGGATGAAGGCTACTAGACAGAGGATGAAGGCTACTAGACAGAGGATGAAGGCTACTAGACAGAGGATGAAGGCTACTAGACAGAGGATGAAGGCTACTAGACAGAGGATGAAGGCTACTAGACAGAGGATGAAGGCTACTAGACAGAGGATGAAGGCTACTAGACAGAGGATGAAGGCTACTAGACAGAGGATGAAGGCTACTAGACAGAGGATGAAGGCTACTAGACAGAGGATGAAGGCTACTAGACAGAGGATGAAGGCTACTAGACAGAGTCGAGCGCTAACAAATGCGGGAGGACCCCGGTGCACAAGAATACATTGCTCAGGAATTTTAACACGTAAAAACGGGACACAGAATCCAACATGAGAAACATAGGCGCCATAATGATCATCGACGCCCACAGTCTTCAAGACTCGAAAATAGACAAAACTGGACAAAACGTCGACATTTGATGATGTTCCATCATATCCAACCCTGTTGATATACGGCACATCGTTTATGTACAGGGTGTGGCAGTCAAACCTGCATTTTCGAGAAGGCTGTGAAAGCTAAAATGTAGGGTTGACTGCCGAACCCTGTACATCCTGTACCATTGGTGCTCCTGGTCGAGCCGGGACTGTGACTGACTTCTATCTTTTCCCAAAAAGAAGAAACACCGAGCATGTACTATGGGGGCACGAATTTACTATCGTTGACACAAACGGCAATAGCTTGTAACGAGTATTCTAAGGTAAAAACACTCGTATGCACGGACACACAGGCAAATAAACACACACACACACAGGTATACAGACAGCCCATAGATATGCAGACACAGTCTCACACACACATGTATACAGACAGACACAACGACAGAGACACACACAACGACACAGAAACATTTACAGACAAAACCAAACACAGAGACATATACACAAAACACAGAGCTACACAGCTACACAGAAACAGACACAGAGCTATGCACACAGTTACACATACAGCCACACAGAAGCAGACACACATAGACACAAAGCTATACACAGCCACACAGAGCTATATACACACAGTTACACAAACAGCCACACAGAAGCAAACACACACAGACACAGAGCTATACACAGCCACACAGCGCTATACACACACAGTTACACATACAGCGACACAGAAGCAGACACACATAGACACAGAGCTATACACACGGTGACACAAAGCTTCACACGAATACACACAACACACACACACACACACCCACCATGTGGTAGCGGACGCGGGTGGGGCCGGAGGAGAGGTCCTCCGTGCGTGCGGAGCCGAGGCTGCTGAGGTCGTCCTCCACGTCCATCTGCTGCTTGTAGCGCGTCATCTGGCGACACGGGGGGGGTACTGTCAACGCCGCACTGGCATGGCAACACGAGTCTAACAGAATCTGGCAACAACAACATGGGTCTGTCCACACTGGTTTGTCAACATCTGTCAACAGCGGCACGAGTCTGTCAACGACTGTCAACAACAGCACGGGTCTGTCAACAGCGGCACGGGTCTGTCAACAGCGGCACGGGTCTGTCAACAGCGGCACGGGTCTGTCAACAGCGGCACGGGTCTGTCAACAGCGGCACGGGTCTGTCAACAGCGGCACGGGTCTGTCAACAGCGGCATGGGTCTGTCAACAGCGGCATGGGTCTGTCAACAGCGGCACGGGTCTGTCAACAGCGGCACGGGTCTGTCAACAACAGCACGGGTCTGTCAACAACGACACGGGTCTGTCAACAGCGGCACGGGTCTGTCAATAACAGCACGGGTCTGTCAACAACGGCACGGGTCTGTCAACAACAGCACGGGTCTGTCAACAACGGCACGGGTCTGTCAACAACAGCACGGGTCTGTCAACAACAGCACGGGTCTGTCAATAACAGCACGGGTCTGTCAATAACAGCACGGGTCTGTCAACAACAGCACGGGTCTGTCAACAACGGCACGGGTCTGTCAATAACAGCACGGGTCTGTCAACAACAGCACGGGTCTGTCAACAACAGCACGGGTCTGTCAACAACAGCACGGGTCTGTCAACAACGGCACGGGTCTGTCAATAACAGCACGGGTCTGTCAACAACAGCACGGGTCTGTCAACAACAGCACGGGTCTGTCAACAACAGCACGGGTCTGTCAACAACAGCACGGGTCTGTCAACAACGGCACGGGTCTGTCAACAACAGCACGGGTCTGTCAACAGCGGCACGGGTCTGTCAACAACAGCACGGGTCTGTCAACAACAGCACGGGTCTGTCAACAACGGCACGGGTCTGTCAACAACAGCACGGGTCTGTCAACAACGGCACGGGTCTGTCAATAACAGCACGGGTCTGTCAACAACAGCACGGGTCTGTCAACAGCGGCACGGGTCTGTCAACAGCGGCACGGGTCTGTCAACAACAGCACGGGTCTGTCAACAGCGGCACGGGTCTGTCAACAACAGCACGGGTCTGTCAACAACAGCACGGGTCTGTCAACAACGGCACGGGTCTGTCAACAACAGCACGGGTCTGTCAACAACGGCACGGGTCTGTCAACAGCGGCACGGGTCTGTCAACAACAGCACGGGTCTGTCAACAACAGCACGGGTCTGTCAACAACAGCACGGGTCTGTCAACAACGGCACGGGTCTGTCAACAGCGGCACGGGTCTGTCAACAGCGGCACAGATCTGTCAACAGCAACAACGCCCTGCAACAAAACTACAAGAGCTTGAAATAAATTTTCGTACAGTTCACAGAGTCAGAGCGGCACAGCTGACAGCGGAACTTTTCTCGCCGCTATTGCTACCCTAGGTCTTATCATTTCTGACTAAACAGTTAGACCGTAACAATTTTCCTCTAATCAAAAGTGGCTTAGCCAAGTCTACAGAACAATTTTCGATGCCCGCTGCAACAACCACATGAAATGTAAACCAATTTAGTCTTAAGTTCGCCACGTGGGCTTATCAACTTGTCAGAGCTGCCAGCTGCCCAGCGCCGCCGCTCTCACTTCACAATTTATTTTATTTAATTTTATTAACACAATCTGCAACGTTAATTGCTCAGCGTTTTGGCTGCATCTGCAATTTTTGGAAGTGCCACGGCTCAATTCATAGGTGCACGGAGAAAACGTTAGTGCTTTTCGTAAGTGATTTCATGTTCTGCGTGTTGAAAATTGAAGGTACTGTTTCATCAAGAGGGTTCCTTGGCAGATTTGCAACAAGCAGGAGGAAAATTTTACAACATTTCTCAAAAACGTATTGGCAGCGGTGGGATTCGAACCCACGCCTCCGAAGAGACTGGTGCCTTAAACCAGCGCCTTAGACCGCTCGGCCACGCTACCGATAGAGTGGAATACCGACGCTAGTAGAATTATTTAACAAAAAAGCTAACTTGACTTTTCACTGAGAACTTTTTAGTTTTTGGTATAAACTGTCACATGAACGATGTGCTCTAACAAATTAAACTCACACGATCATAGAAATTATCTAAAAAAAGCCACACTAACAGAAACTTCAAGCAATAGAAAGCATTTGATATGTGTTACGATGAGTAAAAATACGTTTTCCCATAATTGTGTAAAATAAAGCTTTAAAAATAACTCACAAAGTTTTCTTAACGAAACCTAACACGGAAGAATAATTTAGAAAATCGCACATTATCGGAGACTGTATAATACAAAAATAAACATAGCATGAAGTCAATAGATTGTTCTTCAATACGTCAAGAAATCACCGGAGGTATTACAGCATACACATATTTTCAACACTATCATAACTACTTCATTAAGTCCGTAAGGGGCTGTAGCTCAAATGGTAGAGCGCTCGCTTAGCATGCGAGAAGTACGGGGATCGATACCCCGCAGCTCCAAATGTTTTCCACCCGTGGTCATCAACTCGGCCAGCACAGCAGCTCCAATATAAACACCTACTCCAGCCAAATATGACCGCAATCCTGAAGGATAAACTTCAGTCCTCACAAAAAACAGTGACAGTGCCCTCACAAAAACTTCAGTCCTCACAAAACCAGTGATATGGTTTTGACCTGACCGTGCTAGCTTGTGAGGCACACAACACGAGCGCTTGTATTGACCTGACCGGATTGCAGCTCAAAAGTTTCGGTTTACTCTCTTTAGAACGCAGAAGACCTGAGGAGATCAGCATGAAGGGAAATGTAAGACGGCACCGAGCTGTTGATAAGAGATAGCGCCCAGGCGATAAGGGAAGCGTTAGTGAGCAGCGACCGAAAGTGTAACCTCGGGCCACGGTGGTGGGAGCGTGCAGTGTGATCAACTTTGTGCAGGGCTTGTAGATATAAAATGAAACTTACGCCTTGAACTCTCGAATCAACTCGTATCACAGATGATGCTCGTATCACAGATGATGCTCGTATCACAGATGATGCTCGTATCACAGATGATGCTCGTATCACAGATGATGCTCGTATCACAGATGATGCTCGTATCACAGATGATGCTCGTATCACAGATGATGCTCGTATCACAGATGATGCTCGTATCACAGATGATGCTCGTATCACAGATGATGCTCGTATCACAGATGATGCTCGTATCACAGATGATGCTCGTATCACAGATGATGCTCGTATCACAGATGATGATCGTATCACAGATGATGCTCGTATCACAGATGATGCTCGTATCACAGATGATGCTCGTATCACAGATGATGCTCGTATCACAGATGATGCTCGTATCACAGATGATGCTCGTATCACAGACGATACTCGTATCACAGATGATACTCGTATCACAGATGATGCTCGTATCACAGATGATGCTCGTATCACAGATGATGCTCGTATCACAGATGATGCTCGTATCACAGATGATGCTCGTATCACAGATGATACTCGTATCACAGATGATACTCGTATCACAGATGATGCTCGTATCACAGATGATGCTCGTATCACAGATGATACTCGGATCACAGATGATACTCGTATCACAGATGATACTCGTATCACAGATGCTACTCGTATCACAGACGATACTCGTATCACAGATACGGTCATTCTAACTATCCTCATGAGCGTGACAGAGAAATGGAAGAAGAGGACTCGAAACAAATAAACCAAGGGTATTGTTGGTTTGTAGAAAGACCCGTGGAAATTCCACGGGTCATCATGTCATCGTTAAGCTAGGTAGACCCGTGAAAAATTTGGTCAACATTACCTAACCAATGTTAACCTTTCCAATCCTAATCTGACTAAACTGATCCTGATAAAATGTCAAACATATCAATGCACGCAAAGGCGATCTTTTAATGCTACACTGAAGAATTCGGTATCCATGATGCCGCAAACTCAGACGAAAGCGTAACGGATACCAAACAAATGAACATACATCCTATGTTTCCAAAGAAGCGGACACCAAACAAATATACAAACAAATATATAAATAAATATATAAATACACATAACGGGTATTATTAGGTTGGATATATTATAAAAACAAATCTTTCTTAGGCACAGATAGTAAAATTTCCACTGAATTGAGTAAAATGAAAAATCTAGATCGTGAAACGGATTATTTAGTTTTCATTGCTAGTTTATCATCAAATTATAATAAAATTATGTTGACGTTACTTGAGTTCTCAAAACAAAGATTAAGGTGTAAAATGGAATCCGTTGAATTTGGAATAATTGGCTTAAACACTTGAAAATTCGCAGTGATTCCAACTTCTGCAATAACACTACCCATTTTCGTTCGGTTATAATTTTGGAATCTAATTACCCGCATCACAAATTCGCAGTTATTCATTTTGCACAACTATCTAATTTGCATAAACAAATTTCAAGAAAATAAATCAGTCAGTTTTTCTTAAATTCGCAGTTCCAAATGAACCTCGAGAAACACCAACACATTAAATAAAAAGCTGCCCCGGGTGAAGATCGAACTCACGACCTTCAGATTATGAGACTGACGCGCTGCCTACTGCGCTACCGAGGCGATGATTTCAACTCCACACAGTTCGTTGGAGTGTCACAACCGTGTAATGGTTTACACGTACACCAGGTATTCTTAATGTAAAACTTCTGCCCCGGGTGAGGATCGAACTCACGACCTTCAGATTATGAGACTGACGCGCTGCCTACTGCGCTACCGAGGCGGTGATCTCAACTCCACACAGTTCGTTGGAGTTGCACAACCGTGTAATGGTTTACACGTACACGAGGTATTCTTAATGTAAAACTTCTGCCCCGGGTGAGGATCGAACTCACGACCTTCAGATTATGAGACTGACGCGCTGCCTACTGCGCTACCGAGGCGATGATTTCACCTCCACACAGTTCGTTGGAGTTGCACAACCGTGTAATGGTTTATACACAAACCACATATTCTTAATTGTAAAACTTCTGCCCCGGGTGAGGATCGAACTCACGACCTTCAGATTATGAGACTGACGCGCTGCCTACTGCGCTACCGAGGCAGTGCATGGCCTAGATTTAAGGCTTCTCCAAGTTGTATCGAACTATAAACAATGAGAATGTACGCATAAATGCCAACAGCGTAAAAAACTGTGAAATCTCACAAGCGCAGCACAAAACATTACAGTCCAACACCCTAAAGATCCACGACGTTCATCAGATAAGGCCAGCAACGGTCTAGAGGAGGCCAATGAGAAAGAAGAAATTACGCGACAAAAATAAGCTCAGCAGCTTATGAGGCACTCAACGCACGTGTTTGTCTCGACCTGACCGGACTACTGATGGACTGCAGGGGGTAGATGTAGCGCTGTTGTGCCCTGTCCTGAGAGCCGCTGCTTGCAGCTGTAACGCCGGTGATGGCAATAGCAGCAATAACGGCAACAGCTGCAGCACCGAGAGCAGCGCTATTAAAGTTGCTAGGCCAGGGCAGCTGTGTGCTCCTGCAGCTGCAGCTGATCATACTCTCCCCAGCTGCAGCTGATCTCCATTGAACTGCAGCTGATCTCCCTTTAACTGCAGCTGATTTTCCTCTAACTACAGCTGATCAACAAAAAGCTATACCATCATAGAACAAAAAAAAAGACAGTCGAGCCTTCTTAAACCTGAACACTCAACGCACGCAAGTTTACCAGCGACGTGTGATTCGCACAGGCATGTTATTTAATCTATTTCTAGCATTACAGACACACGAGCAGCAGACTCGTGAATTCCCTCTCTCGTGTCTGGAGCTCAGTTCGAAAATGAACACAAAGCGGTTCGTTTAGTTTGAATAGATGGAAATGTTATAAGGAAGTAGTGAGTTGTCCACTACACACACATTTGTTGTTTGGAGATAACGGGAAATTGGAGATAATAGGAATCTGCGTGGGAACTCTCTGATGCGCTTTAAACGGAAATGCCTTTGAATAGAATCATATACATCTTTAAATATTCTCAAATAGTGTTATAGATCATAAATTTGAATATAATCATGGGCTCCTTACGAGCAGAGAAGTGGCCCTATGGCGCAATGGTAGCGCGTCTGACTCCAGATCAGAAGGTTGGGTGTTCGAGTCACTCTGGGGTCAACTGTGGTTTTGTGACATCGCGTTATTGGCGATGAAAGGAACTCAGTTGTGACAAAATAGATGATATCGCGCAATTATTCAACAATAAGTGTTCAGATATTGAAGGAAGTGGTCACACCTTGATATACAAAAGAAGGAATTAGCAATTCAGTTTTCAACCATTCAATTATACTCTCCCTACTGCAATACTTGAGTTTTAATTAGGAAAATAATAGCGAGGATAAGGATTTGATCCGTAACGCTATATCTAAAAGCTTTACAGTTAGAATTAAACGCTTCGACTCAATGGGTTATGTTCAATCAAATTGCTCTGAAAAAATGAAAAACATTTAAGGTAAATGTAACGTTCTTATAATAGAAGATAAAATAACCTATTTTCAGCGCAAACTGGAGAATTTAAGCCTTAGTACAAAAGGTATAAACGAACGACTCTACGCGACTGGATCTGGCCGTGGGGTCTTGTATGGATTACCTAAAATTCATTAACCTACTTCAAAGAATAAGTTTGCTTTCCGGCCAATTTTTGTCGCTTATCGCACACCTAGCTTAAATAAGCAAAAATTTCTAGTCCCTATTCTAAATCTTTTCACCTGCAATGATTTTACAATTGAGAACTCAATCTTTCGTTAATCTAGTGAGTGCAATACCTAATGCCGATAATTTTCATATGGCATCGTTTGATGTCAAGAATCTTTTCACAAGCGTTTCTTCAAATGAAACAATTGAAATTATCGTAAACTGTTTGAGAGCGTAGATACTGTTCTGGGCCTCAGTAGGGCATTATTAAAGACTCTTCTTTAGCACTCTGTATTGAACTCATATTATTTTTAACATTGATCAACAGTTGGACGGGTTAGGTATAGGGCTTACGGCTATCTCTTGCCCCTACTTTTGCCAATATTTTCATTTGCTTTCATGAGCAACAATGGCTTAGGGATTGTCCTCTAGAGTTCAACCTTTTTTATACAAACGATATATAGATGATACCTTTGCATTGTTTCACAATCAGTCTCAATGCTCACTTTTTCTCGATCATTTGAATTCTAAACACCAAAATATTACCTTTACTCTTGAAACTGAACAGAACTGTAGCATTTCTTTCCTAAATTTTCCATCAAAAAAGAGTAATCATTTCTGTAGTTCAGTTTTTCGCCAGTGCAGTTTCACCGTCCTGGGTAAGTTTTTTAGTTTTTGAACTTTTCGATTTGAAATAAACGGTATTAAAACGCTATTATCAAGAGCCTTACCAGTTCTAACTTTACCAATCTACATCGGGAGTTCACTTTTTTCAATGTTTTTCAATCAAATGGTTTTCCAATGCAACTTTGTGAAGGCGCCTTGAGGTGTTTTCTTCAATCGGATATACTACCAAACTTCTTTCTGTATTGTAGGAAATAAACAGTTATTTTGTATCCTCCCTTTTTTTGAGCAGCAATCGCAAAAATGAAGAAAGTTTTGTATGAGCTTTTATTCAAATATTTCACTGATGTTAACTTTCATTTCGTTCTTATTAATAAATATCGAATTGGTTCCTTCTTCAACAACAAAGATAAACTTCCAAAAGGTATGCTCTCTTCTGTAATTTATCAACACAGTTGCTCACAGTGTGCGTCGGAGTATGTGGGTTTTACCACTAGAGCCTTACGTATTGGCGTTGCAGAGCATGCCGGTAGAAGCTATCATACTAACCGTCCTCTTGCTGCGCCATCTCACTCAGCCATACGAATCCATGCTGAAAGATGTAATCTTCCAATAAAATTAGACGATTTTATTATTTTAGCAGCTGCTTCGAACCCCGTTGATCTGAGCATTTTATTATCCCTCGATATTTTACAACGAAAGTCTCTTTTAAATAATTCTCAACCCGCGTTTCCTTTGCAAGTAGTTAAGCGTTTTTATATAGTTTTCCGTTGTTTTTCTTACCTTTTACATTTACTTGGATATTTTTAAATTCAGTTCAGAGCAATATGTTGGGGATGATTCATTGAGTCGAAACTTTCAATTTTAACTGTAAAGCTGTTGAATATAATGTTGCGAGTCGAAGCTTTATTCCTGGCTTCTATTTTTTTAGTTAAACTCTGTAGAAATGCATATCGAGGTGTGCTTCCTTAAATTTCAAGGTGTTGCTAGTTAATGAATACCATACTAGTTAAAGATATTTGGACTAACGTGTTGTGTATATCGAATGGTAATTGACTTATTTAAATACCAAATTTGGTGAACATTGTAATTTGAGGAATGTTGAGCGGAAATGAAGAGAATTTTTTCATAGCGGAGATTCATTCACAATCTCATATGAAATTGTAAGGAAATCTTATTACCACAATCTACATTCACAACAAATTTGTGTAAATGAAATATAGTGAATAAAATAATTAGGTCCACGCATTTTGACACAGATCTCACACAAATGGCACAATTTTCCGAACATAAACTGACTAATTTTTTTCTTAGCAACTTTTTTATGTTCAGATACTTAGCGAGAAAAAATGTCAGCGCAAGAGAGAAGCGTCTGGCTGAAATGCCTGAAACACAAACTTAAATACAATCTTTGGGTATTAGTTATTACTTACGTGGCCCTATGGCGCAATGGTAGCGCGTCTGACTCCAGATCAGAAGGTTGGGTGTTCGAGTCACTCTGGGGTCAGGACACTTTTTTACAAAAATCAAAACATGGTCGGCTGTTGTCGGACGCTGAAGTGTACTCGGTACTACGTTTTTTGGCCGGAACAAATAAACGGGGAAATTGAGAAAAAAAGTAAAAAATAAGAAAAACAAACGACATAATACAAAACAAAACAATATTCAAAAACATCACTCATCTAAAAATATTCTTTGTTATACCTGCAGCAACATTAAGTGGCGCACATTCTAGTAACGAGTTATTTTGGCAGCGAGAAAATTCTTCAAACCAGACTTTTACAGGAAGAATGAGCCTATGACAGTTTTGTTTCGTTCATCATTATTCTGTGACCATGTTATGCTAACAAATTTTTAGAAGCCATTACGCAGACACATTGGAATAACTTTAAAAAGCACCGTTAACAATCAACAACGTCCTAGCTAGCGCAGTAGGCAGCGCGTCAGTCTCATAATCTGAAGGTCGTGAGTTCGATCCTCACCCGGGGCAGAATTTTTGCTTTCAAGGTGGTTTACGTTAACACCATTACATTGTCACGTGACGTCAAAGAGCGCCATATGCATATTTTCACAGCCTCGGTAGCGCAGTAGGCAGCGCGTCAGTCTCACAATCTGAAGGTCGTGAGATCGATCCTCACCAGGGGCAGAAGTTTTGCTTTCAAGGTGGTTTACGTTAACACCATTACATTGTCACGTGACGTCAAGGAGCGCCATGTGCATATTTTCACAGCCTCGGTAGCGCAGTAGGCAGCGCGTCAGTCTCATAATCTGAAGGTCGTGAGTTCGATCCTCACCCGGGGCAGAAGTTTTGCTTTCAAGGTGGTTTACGTTAACACCATTACATTGTCACGTGACGTCAAGGAGCGCCATGTGCATATTTTCACAGCCTCGGTAGCGCAGTAGGCAGCGCGTCAGTCTCATAATCTGAAGGTCGTGAGTTCGATCCTCACCCGGGGCAAGTTTTATCTCTAAGGAATAAGTAGTATACGTACATCCCAATACATGTTGGTGAAACTCCAACGAACTTGATGTGTTTGAAACCATCGCCTCGGTAGCGCGGTAGGCAGCGATGAGCTACACAAAAGTGTTATATGCTATACTGCCGGTAAAGTCGGGTCGCGTTACATGGATTTACGCGCAACTGACAAACACCTTAGCACGAGTGTGTGCAATTCGATGGTTTGTCAACTTTACTTTTTTCGGTCTTTTATTGTGACTGCAGTTTGTTCAACAGGTGCTGTGTTGCAGTTCAGCTTCAATATAATCGAGTAGAAGCAGCTTTTCAGTCGCAGGGCTCTTGTAGAAACGTGAGTTGAGAAACAGCCGGTTGAACTCCACTTTTTTTTATTTTATTCGTACAAAACGAGATCGGTAATTGGTCAAATTACGAAAACGCTCTCCGTTTAATGCTCGACGCTCTAATTACACGGCGAAGAATATGTGTAAACAGTGAAACTCAGAGGAAAGGGTAGCGTTCGTTCAATGCGAAACTAATCCAAGAGTCGCTAAGTTAGAAAACAATCATGACGCCAGAGTGACTCGAACACCCAACCTTCTGATCTAGAGTCAGACGCGCTACCATTGCGCCATAGGGCCACATAATAAGCGAACAAGAGGCGAAGATCATATTTAAGTTTTCATTTCATGCATTTCCGCCAGATGCTTCTCTGCGATATTACTTTTCTTCGCAACGTATCTGAACACAAAAAAAGAATTCTGTGCCATTTATTCGGTAACAAAGGCAAGATTCGTGTGCCCAATTACTTTCATTCGATTTATTTCAAGTTACACATAATTTTTACGAATGTAGACCGCGATAATCTGGCTTCCTTACGACTTCATATGAGACTATGAATGAATTTCCACTGTGAAGACAAATTAACTATCCGACATACAAATTAACACGTTAGTCACAATTTTTTCAAACCAGTCTAGTCCTGCTAGTATACATTTATTAGTAACACATTGAAGATTAACATTGCAGTAGTGAGAAAAATAATAGTAGAATGGTTCGAAACTGAAGCTCTTATTCCTTGGGTATGTAAGGTGTGACCACTTCCGTTCAATGTTTGAGCACATATTGCAGCATGTAGAGCAGGTTCAAGGACTACTCGACGATTACATGAAATAATTTTTTAATTTAACACGTACGACTTTAAGTCACCGCGAATAATTTGGTGCCATTTGATCAGAACGTCTACAAAACCACAGCTGACCCCAGAGTGACTCGAACACCCAACCTTCTGATCTGGAGTCAGACGCGCTACCATTGCGCCATAGGGCCACAACCATAGAGGCCAGTGTGTTACATTCTATTGACGGTACATGAGAATACATCGAATTTCACCTTATTCACAACCAGAACACGTGATCCTTGTCACTAGACTTGTGGGTCCCTACAGAGAATAAAATAGGCCAGTCACGAAGGCGGGACCTCGATAAAAGAGATCAAAAAACATCGGAGAAATAGAGATGAAGGGCACAAAGGAAGGCGACGAAGAAGGGATCGCGATAAGAGATTAAAAAAAACGGAGAAATAGAGATGAAGGGCACAAAGGAAGGCGACGAAGGAGGCATCACGATGGAAGAGACAGAAAAAAAGCACGGAAAATAGGGTACACAAAGGAAGGCGAAGACTTAGCAATACGGGCGACTGACGGTGAAATGACAACAACGTATCAAAAACAACTCACTCAGCCACATCACAAGCGGGAATAGAGTCAACTAAGAATGGGCATACAGGCAAACGGAAAACACGAAATACCAGTGTACCATGCATGAGATACAGGCACAACACCATTGCACGCTCTCTGAAGCCATAAGCATATACACACACACACACTTAACAGAATGGAGGTACTTTTATAATAGAGGTACGATTCGAATAGAGGTACCTTAAAGTCGAGGTCCCATTAGAGTAGAGGTCCCATTAGAGTAGAGGTCCCATTAGAGTAGAGGTCCCATTAGAGTAGAGGTCCCATTAGAGTAGAGGTCCCATTAGAGTAGAGGTCCCATTAGAGTAGAGGTCTCATTAGAGTAGAGGTCCCATTAGAGTAGAGGTGCCATTAGAGCAGAGGTCCCATTAGAGCAGAGGTCCCATTAGAGAAGAGGTCCCATTAGAGCAGAGGTCCCATTAGAGCAGAGGTACCATTAGAGCAGAGGTACCATTAGAGCAGAGGTCCCATTAGAGCAGAGGTCCCATTAGAGTAGAGGTCCCATTAGAGTAGAGGTACCATTAGAGTAGAGGTACCATTAGAGTAGAGGTACCATTAGAGCAGAGGTACCATTAGAGTAGAGGTACCATTAGAACAGAAGTACCATTAGAGCAGAGGTACCATTAGAACAGAAGTACCATTAGAGCAGAGGTACCATTAGAGCAGAGGTATCATTAGAGCAGAGGTACCATTAGAGCAGAGGTACCATTAGAGCAGAGGTACCATTAGAGCAGAGGTATCATTAGAGCAGAGGTACCATTAGAGCAGAGGTACCATTAGAGCAGAGGTACCATTAGAACAGAAGTACCATTAGAGCAGAGGTACCATTAGAACAGAAGTACCATTAGAGCAGAGGTACCATTAGAGCAGAGGTACCATTAGAGCAGAGGTACCATTAGAACAGAAGTACCATTAGAGCAGAGGTACCATTAGAGCAGAGGTATCATTAGAGCAGAGGTACCATTAGAGCAGAGGTACCATTAGAGCAGAGGTACCATTAGAGCAGAGGTACCATTAGAGCAGAGGTATCATTAGAGCAGAGGTACCATTAGAGCAGAGGTACCATTAGAGCAGAGGTACCATTAGAACAGAAGTACCATTAGAGCAGAGGTACCATTAGAACAGAAGTACCATTAGAGCAGAGGTACCATTAGAACAGAGGTACCATTAGAGCAGAGGTATCATTAGAGCAGAGGTATCATTAGAGCAGAGGTACCATTAGAGCAGAGGTACCATTAGAGCAGAGGTATCATTAGAGCAGAGGTACCTTAAAGTCGAGGTCCCATTAGAGTAGAGGTCCCATTAGAGTAGAGGTCCCATTAGAGTAGAGGTCCCATTAGAGTAGAGGTCCCATTAGAGTAGAGGTACCATTAGAGTAGAGGTCCCATTAGAGTAGAGGTCCCATTAGAGTAGAGGTCCCATTAGAGTAGAGGTCCCATTAGAGTAGAGGTGCCATTAGAGCAGAGATCCCATTAGAGCAGAGGTCCCATTAGAGCAGAGGTCCCATTAGAGCAGAGGTCCCATTAGAGCAGAGGTACCATTAGAACAGAAGTACCATTAGAGCAGAGGTATCATTAGAGCAGAGGTATCATTAGAGCAGAGGTATCATTAGAGCAGAGGTACCATTAGAGCAGAGGTACCATTAGAGCAGAGGTCCCATTAGAGCAGAGGTCCCATTAGAGCAGAGGTCCCATTAGAGTAGAGGTCCCATTAGAGTAGAGGTACCATTAGAGTAGAGGTACCATTAGAGTAGAGGTACCATTAGAGCAGAGGTACCATTAGAGCAGAGGTACCATTAGAACAGAAGTACCATTAGAGCAGAGGTACCATTAGAACAGAAGTACCATTAGAGCAGAGGTACCATTAGAGCAGAGGTACCATTAGAGCAGAGGTATCATTAGAGCAGAGGTACCATTAGAGCAGAGGTACCATTAGAGCAGAGGTACCATTAGAGCAGAGGTACCATTAGAGCAGAGGTACCATTAGAGCAGAGGTACCATTAGAGCAGAGGTACCATTAGAACAGAAGTACCATTAGAGCAGAGGTATCATTAGAGCAGAGGTATCATTAGAGCAGAGGTACCATTAGAGCAGAGGTACCATTAGAGTAGAGGTACCATTAGAGCAGAGGTCCCATTAGAGCAGAGGTACCATTAGAGCAGAGGTACCATTAGAGCAGAGGTACCATTAGAGCAGAGGTACCATTAGAGCAGAGGTCCCATTAGAGCAGAGGTACCATTAGAGTAGAGGTACCATTAGAGTAGAGGTACCATTAGAGCAGAGGTCCCATTAGAGTAGAGGTACCATTAGAGTAGAGGTACCATTAGAGCAGAGGTACCATTAGAGCAGAGGTACCATTATATTACAGCAAATCGAAGTAAATATCACCATTGTATGCCCCCTCAAGAAGATAAAAAATCCAGAGTTGCGGGGAACGCAGTCTTAGCTCACTAAATATGTATTAGACAAGATTAGTTGTTAGTTTAAGCCTCCCTAACCGCAACAAAAGCGTTCCAAAGAAAGGAAGGAGGAAATCACCATTTAGTATGGAGACAAGGGAACGAACAAAAAATTTGAGAAAGAAGTTTATCAAACAAGATAGAAGTTGAAGAAGAAAGTAGAAGGTGCTGAAAAACAGGACAGCAGTGAACCAAAAAAAGATGGTCCGTAACAAAAACAAATCATTTCTACAAAAAGAACGATTTAACCTTTAGCTCGGGACTTCACATATTCCCCCTGGGAGCGAGTCTACATGACAATTCAGTAATACTGTTATTAGCAGCGCATGCGCGCCGGCATCCGTTTGACGTTACTCTCAACTATAAATTTTCGGTGTTTCGCATTTTGCAAAAAAAAAGTTGCAAAATAACCAAAGAGCACTTGATAATAAATATTTTTTATACAGATCGATATTTTCATAAATAACGCAGCGTTTGCACTAGCGTTTAACACGCGTGTGTCAGACACCACAGCACCTTTGTATGCATACAACTTTGTATAAATATGTATATTTCAAGGCACACCAAAGCATACAACTCACAACACAATTATGAATATAACATTGGTAGTTAATATTGATAGCAGAGCACACAACCCGTCTAAAATGACATTATATTTCCCTTGAATAAATCCTCCAGATGTGGATAAAAACAATGTATAGATCCCAACAGTACCCGCCATTAAAATGTTCTTGTTCTTGTGCACTGGTGAAACTCATCTCACAGATACGGTCATTGACATCCATAAGTCTCACTCCATTCACGCAATACTTCAAAAAAACAAATAATCCAAGTAAGGGAAAAATTAATCAAGAAAAGCAGCACAGTTCCCGGTGATTAGCGACACGTAAATCGGCACAACCCAAAGAAGCACCATGCAATAGAAAGGTTGCCGCCATGAAATACAGGGTTGGCCATGAGTAACTGACCCTTTTATTTAATTTGCCAGCTGAGTAAATAGGGTACCGAAATAAACGATAATAATGTTATTCTTTCAAATAAAATGTTTTCCTTTTATTGGCAAATTAAAAGGGTCAGTTACTTTTAGCACACCCTGTAGAAGGGCTTCCCCATAAGAAGGCTAACCTAATCAAGCAAAAAAAGCAGCAGCACAGCTCCCGGCTGCTGGTGATACAAAAATCGGCACAACTGAGAAAAAAACGTGAAATAGAAGGATTGCCACCCCCCAAAAAAGGCTTTTCTAATCAAAAAATAACTCACGCCCACTGGTGATATACAAATTAGCACAACAACAAAAAAAGGCAAGAAATATAAGAGCTGCCGCCCCCTAATCAAAGAAAGAACTCACGGCCGCTGGCGACACAAATATTGACGACAGAAGAATAATTAAACAGAAGGGTTGCCGCCCCAAAAGAAGGCCTTGACAATAAAGCCGCACAACCCACGGCGGCTGGTGATTGACATCGGCACAACAGAAAAACGGGCCATGAAATATTAGAGTTGCCGCTCCAAAAGAAGGCCTACCTAATCATAAAAAGAGGAACTCACAGTCGCAAGCAGCACAACACAACAGAAGAGTTGCAGCTCCAAAAGAAGGCCTACCTAATCAGAGAAAGAAGAACTCACAGTCGCAAGCAGCACAACACAACAGAAGAGTTGCAGCTCCAAAAGAAGGCCTACCTAATCATAAAAAGAAGAACTCACGGCCGCAAGTGGCACAACACAACAGAAGAGTAATATGAAGCAGAAGGGCTGCCGCCCGCCGCTGTAATTGGGTCAGGGCTGCTCTCAGACCTCGCCCTTGAGCTCAAACCGTCCCGCACGCCGGGCCGGAATCAACCCTAAATAATTAAAGGCCACGTGTCTCCTTGAGTTTACAAATAAATAAACTTATATATTTTCAAATACCCAAGATTTTGAGCCTTTCATAACTAAAATTGAGTCTCATCGACCACTTTACGCCACCATATAAGCCACGCCAATACAATGAATACAGTGAATGAATGAATTACCCTACCACATAAGCCGCGTCATTACAATGGGAATCGCGTTGAATATGTTAAATTAGTGGAGAATTTAATGCACCTAGCTGGTAAATAACAACGCGCATTTATTGCTTGCTTCCTTGGTGCGTGTGTCTGTGACGCTCATAAAGATGCTTAACAAAGGGTCCCAACACTCAAATAGTTAAGGGGAGTATTTTCTAAGGTCATTGCAGTCATTACCATGATATATCAGCGAAATTACCCTAGCATGTTATTTTTTCTGTACAAGCAGGTGCTTACTTCCTTTTTGAATTGAAAAAATTATGCTTTGAAAATGTATGTTTCGACGCCAAAATCAATGGTCGAAAAATCTGAGAAAAAATATCAATTCATTTTTTGGTTAATTTCATCTGTAAATACATGTAGGTATGAAAAACTTGTTCAAGTTGAATAAAAAAGGTATTAAATGTATTGCATAGACCAATGAAGCTTACACTGAGTGGATATCAATAGCTAATTGCACGTGTCAAACTTCTGGAATGTCTAAAAACACAGTTGCGTGAATACTATTAATTGCCCTAATTTTGTCCTTTGGCTCAATTTATTTCCCTACTAGTTAAATTACCTTAAAATTTTGCCAATTTCTGCCACTGTTAACGGTTGGTTTGGTTAGTTTGTACGAAGCAGAATACAGAAATCGATTCAGTGCTCAAACATATTATTATCCTGCCTAAGAAACACGAAAAAAAAACAATCGCTCGATGACCTTTTACCTAGTTTGATAACAGTTATTTTTAAAAATAAGGTCCCGAAACAAAAGAAATGTCATTAATTAGATTAGTCTTTAGTTTTAGCCTCCCTACCCAGCAACAATTGCGATCCAAAGAGAGGAAGGAGGAAGGCACCATTTAGTATGGAGTTAAGGAAACGCGGAATCTACGCAGAAAGGCATAGAAACAGTTAGTTGTGAAAGAAGATTATGAAACAAGACCAAAGTTGAAGAAGACAGTAGTAGGTGCTGAAAAACAGGACAGCAGTGAACCGAAAAAAAGGTGGTCCTTAACATAACAAAAACATTTTATTTCAACAAAAAGAAGGCCTACCTAACTCTCAGCTCAGGCCCTCACATTGTCCCCCTGGGAGCGCTAGTTCCCATAGATACAATAATTGTATCCCCCTGAGGGGTGTCATTAATTTATACCGGTACGTGAATAAGCAATTTACCAGGTGGTGCACACATGGTTCAATACGCGGGGAACGTGTCAAGGAAAATTTCGAATCCCGTCATGTTTGACGGGACGGGTGCACGACGTAGATTCATAACAAAATAAATGTCACTATAGCAGCAGAAATCATGAGCAGAGATGCCTGCATACCAACAGATGCCACCAGCAGAGATGCCTGCGTACCAACAGCTGCCACCAGCAGTGATGCCTGCGCACCAACAGATGCCACCAGCATAGATGCCTGCATACCAACAGATGCCACCAGCAGTGATGCCTGCGCACCAACAGATGCCACCAGCAGAGATGCCTGCGTACCAACAGATACCACCAGCAGTGATGCCTGCGCACCAACAGCTGCCACCAGCAGAGATGCATGCGCACCAACAGATGCCACCAGCAGAGATGCCTGCGTACCAACAGATACCACCAGCAGTGATGCCTGCGCACCAACAGCTGCCACCAGCAGTGATGCATGCGCACCAACAGATGCCACCAGCAGTGATGCCTGCATACCAACAGATGCCACCAGCAGAGATGCCTGCATACCAACAGATGCCACCAGCAGAGATGCCTGCGTACCAACAGCTGCCACCAGCAGTGATGCCTGCGCACCAACAGATGCCTGCATACCAACAGCTGCCACCAGCAGAGATGCCTGCGTACCAACAGCTGCCACTAGCAGAGATGCCTGCGTACCAACAGATGCCACCAGCAGAGATGCCTGCATACCAACAGATGCCACCAGCAGTGATGCCTGCGCACCAACAGATGCCACCAGCAGAGATGCCTGCGTACCAACAGATGCCACCAGCAGAGATGCCTGCATACCAACAGATGCCACCAGCAGTGATGCCTGCGCACCAACAGATGCCACCAGCAGAGATGCCTGCGTACCAACAGATGCCACCAGCAGGAAAGCCTGCATACCAACAGATGCCACCAGCAGAGATGCCTGCGTACCAACAGATGCCACCAGCAGAGATGCCTGCATACCAACAGATGCCACCAGCAGAGATGCCTGCGTACCAACAGATGCCACCAGCAGAGATGCCTGCGTACCAACAGATGCCACCAGCAGAGATGCCTGCATACCAACAGATGCCACCAGCAGAGATGCCTGCATACCAACAGATGCCACCAGCAGGGATGCCTGCATACCAACAGATGCCACCAGCAGAGATGCCTGCGTACCAACAGATGCCACCAGCAGAGATGCCTGCGCACCAACAGCTGCCACCAGCAGAGATGCCTGCATACCAATAGATGCCACCAGCAGAAATGCCTGCGCACCAACAGATGCCACCAGCAGAGATGCCTGCATACCAATAGATGCCACCAGCAGAAATGCCTGCATACCAACAGATGCCACCAGCAGAGATGCCTGCATACCAATAGATGCCACCAGCAGAAATGCCTGCATACTAACAGATGCCACCAGCAGAGATGCCTGCGCACCAACAGATGCCACCAGCAGAGATGCCTGCATACCAATAGATGCCACCAGCAGAAATGCCTGCGCACCAACAGATGCCACCAGCAGAGATGCCTGCATACCAATAGATGCCACCAGCAGAAATGCCTGCATACCAACAGATGCCACCAGCAGAGATGCCTGCATACTAACAGATGCCACCAGCAGAGATGCCTGCATACTAACAGATGCCACCAGCAGAGATGCCTGCGTACTAACAGATGCCACCAGCAGAGATGCCTGCGTACTAACAGATGCCACCAGCAGAGATGCCTGCATACTAACAGATGCCACCAGCAGAGATGCCTGCATACTAACAGATGCCACCAGCAGAGATGCCTGCGTACTAACAGATGCCACCAGCAGAGATGCCTGCATACTAACAGATGCCACCAGCAGAGATGCCTGCATACCAACAGATACCACCAGCAGAGATGCCTGCGCACCAACAGATGCCACCAGCAGAGATGCCTGCATACCAACAGATACCACCAGCAGAGATGCCTGCATACCAACAGATGCCACCAGCAGAGATGCCTGCATACCAACAGATACCACCAGCAGAGATGCCTGCGCACCAACAGATGCCACCAGCAGAGATGCCTGCATACCAACAGATACCACCAGCAGAGATGCCTGCATACCAACAGATACCACCAGCAGAGATGCCTGCATACCAACAGATACCACCAGCAGAGATGCCTGCATACTAACAGATGCCACCAGCAGAGATGCCTGCATACCAACAGATGCCACCAGCAGAGATGCCTGCATACTAACAGATGCCACCAGCAGAGATGCCTGCATACCAACAGATGCCACCAGCAGAGATGCCTGCGCACCAACAGATGCCACCAGCAGAGATGCCTGCATACTAACAGATGCCACCAGCAGAGATGCCTGCATACTAACAGATGCCACCAGCAGAGATGCCTGCATACCAACAGATGCCACCAGCAGAGATGCCTGCGCACCAACAGATGCCACCAGCAGAGATGCCTGCATACCAACAGATACCACCAGCAGTGATGCCTGCGCACCAACAGCTGCCACCAGCAGAGATGCCTGCATACCAACAGATGCCACCAGCAGAGATGCCTGCGCACCAACAGATACCACCAGCAGAGATGCCTGCGCACCAACAGATGCCACCAGCAGAGATGCCTGCGCACCAACACATGCCACCAGCAGAGATGCCTGCGTGCCAACAGATGCCACCAGCAGAGATGCCTGCGCACCAACACATGCCACCAGCAGAGATGCCTGCGCACCAACACATGCCACCAGCAGAGATGCCTGCGCACCAGCACATGCCACCAGCAGAGATGCCTGCGCACCAACACATGCCACCAGCAGAGATGCCTGCGCACCAACACATGCCACCAGCAGAGACGCCTGCGCACCAACAGATGCCACCAGCAGAGATGCCTGCGCACCAACAGATGCCACCAGCAGAGATGCCTGCGCACCAACAGATGCCACCAGCAGAGATGCCTGCGCACCAACAGATGCCACCAGCAGAGATGCCTGCGCACCAACACATGCCACCAGCAGAGATGCCTGCGCACCAACACATGCCACCAGCAGAGATGCCTGCGCACCAACAGATGCCACCAGCAGAGATGCCTGCGCACCAACAGATGCCACCAGCAGAGATGCCTGCGCACCAACAGATGCCACCAGCAGAGATGCCTGCGCACCAACACATGCCACCAGCAGAGATGCCTGCGCACCAACACATGCCACCAGCAGAGATGCCTGCGCACCAACAGCTGTCACGAGCACCAGCGCAGGCTGTGATGCGCAGCAGGCGAGACGGTCTCTCAGGACAGCGAGATCGCGCGAACAAATTTGCAAGCCGCAGAAAAGCACGTCTCGAACGAGTGACAAGGCGCGTCTTGCGTCACGTACGTCATGACGCAGAAGGCGTGCGTCATGCGCGGATGGGGAGGGATAAGGTGGTCAGTTGACATGGAGGCAGCACATGTTGTCCGTGACAGAGTGTGTTGGGTTGCACGAGGATGGTACACAGGACACTTGATACGTGACACAACACAACACAACACAACACAAGACAACAAACGTGACGCAACACAACACAGACCAACAGGAGCCACACAATCGATAGCCCCATCTCCCCCCTCCCCCTGCTGGGGCAGAGCGATGCAAGCAGAGACTGCGAAATGTGGCCCTTTGAATCTGCCCATACCAGGGTAGTGAGGCGTGAGGGTGAGGGTTACTAGCAGAGCTGTGAGTATAACCGCATTTGTAAGCTATTATTATTATTATTTGTAAGCTATTATTATTATTATTTGTAAGCTATTATTATTATTTGTAAGCTATTATTATTATTATTTGTAAGCTATTATTATTATTATTATTATTATTATTATTATTATTTTCATTATTTGTAAGCAATTATTATTATTAATATTATTTGTAAGCTATTGTTCGAGACACCATTTTTTCGGTATTGCCTGAACCGAAAACTCTACAAAGGCTGTCCGAACCGAAGACTGTACAAAAGCTGTCCGAACCGAAGACTGTACAAAGGCTGTCCGAACCGAAGACTGTACAAAAGCTGTCCGAACCGAAGACTGTACAAAGGCTGTCCGAACCGAAGACTGTACAAAGGCTGTCCGAACCGAAGACTGTACAAAGGCTGTCCGAACCGAAGACTGTACAAAGGCTGTCCGAACCGAAGACTGTACAAAAGCTGTCCGAACCGAAAACTCTACAAAGGCTGTCCGAACCGAAGACTGTACAAAGGCTGTCCGAACCGAAGACTGTACAAAGGCTGTCCGAACCGAAGACTGTACAAAGGCTGTCCGAACCGAAGACTGTACAAAGGCTGTCCGAACCGAAGACTGTACAAAGGCTGTCCGAACCGAAGACTGTACAAAGGCTGTCCGAACCGAAGACTGTACAAAAGCTGTCCGAACCGAAGACTGTACAAAGGCTGTCCGAACCGAAGACTGTACAAAGGCTGTCCGAACCGAAGACTGTACAAAGGCTGTCCGAACCGAAGACTGTACAAAGGCTGTCCGAACCGAAGACTGTACAAAGGCTGTCCGAACCGAAGACTGTACAAAGGCTGTCCGAACCGAAGACTGTACAAAAGCTGTCCGAACCGAAAACTCTACAAAGGCTGTCCGAACCGAAGACTGTACAAAGGCTGTCCGAACCGAAGACTGTACAAAGGCTGTCCGAACCGAAGACTGTACAAAGGCTGTCCGAACCGAAGACTGTACAAAGGCTGTCCGAACCGAAGACTGTACAAAGGCTGTCCGAACCGAAGACTGTACAAAGGCTGTCCGAACCGAAGACTGTACAAAAGCTGTCCGAACCGAAGACTGTACAAAAGCTGTCCGAACCGAAGACTGTACAAAAGCTGTCCGAACCGAAGACTGTACAAAGGCTGTCCGAACCGAAGACTGTACAAAGGCTGTCCGAACCGAAGACTGTACAAAGGCTGTCCGAACCGAAGACTGTACAAAGGCTGTCCGAACCGAAGACTGTACAAAGGCTGTCCGAACCGAAGACTGTACAAAGGCTGTCCGAACCGAAGACTGTACAAAGGCTGTCCGAACCGAAGACTGTACAAAGGCTGTCCGAACCGAAGACTGTACAAAAGCTGTCCGAACCGAAGACTGTACAAAAGCTGTCCGAACCGAAGACTGTACAAAGGCTGTCCGAACCGAAGACTGTACAAAGGCTGTCCGAACCGAAGACTGTACAAAGGCTGTCCGAACCGAAGACTGTACAAAGGCTGTCCGAACCGAAGACTGTACAAAGGCTGTCCGAACCGAAGACTGTACAAAAGCTGTCCGAACCGAAGACTGTACAAAGGCTGTCCGAACCGAAGACTGTACAAAGGCTGTCCGAACCGAAGACTGTACAAAGGCTGTCCGAACCGAAGACTGTACAAAAGCTGTCCGAACCGAAGACTGTACAAAGGCTGTCCGAACCGAAGACTGTACAAAGGCTGTCCGAACCGAAGACTGTACAAAGGCTGTCCGAACCGAAGACTGTACAAAGGCTGTCCGAACCGAAGACTGTACAAAAGCTGTCCGAACCGAAGACTGTACAAAGGCTGTCCGAACCGAAGACTGTACAAAGGCTGTCCGAACCGAAGACTGTACAAAGGCTGTCCGAACCGAAGACTGTACAAAGGCTGTCCGAACCGAAGACTGTACAAAGGCTGTCCGAACCGAAGACTGTACAAAGGCTGTCCGAACCGAAGACTGTACAAAGGCTGTCCGAACCGAAGACTGTACAAAGGCTGTCCGAACCGAAGACTGTACAAAAGCTGTCCGAACCGAAAACTCTACAAAGGCTGTCCGAACCGAAGACTGTACAAAGGCTGTCCGAACCGAAGACTGTACAAAGGCTGTCCGAACCGAAGACTGTACAAAGGCTGTCCGAACCGAAGACTGTACAAAGGCTGTCCGAACCGAAGACTGTACAAAGGCTGTCCGAACCGAAGACTGTACAAAGGCTGTCCGAACCGAAGACTGTACAAAAGCTGTCCGAACCGAAGACTGTACAAAAGCTGTCCGAACCGAAGACTGTACAAAAGCTGTCCGAACCGAAGACTGTACAAAGGCTGTCCGAACCGAAGACTGTACAAAGGCTGTCCGAACCGAAGACTGTACAAAGGCTGTCCGAACCGAAGACTGTACAAAGGCTGTCCGAACCGAAGACTGTACAAAGGCTGTCCGAACCGAAGACTGTACAAAGGCTGTCCGAACCGAAGACTGTACAAAGGCTGTCCGAACCGAAGACTGTACAAAAGCTGTCCGAACCGAAGACTGTACAAAAGCTGTCCGAACCGAAGACTGTACAAAGGCTGTCCGAACCGAAGACTGTACAAAGGCTGTCCGAACCGAAGACTGTACAAAGGCTGTCCGAACCGAAGACTGTACAAAGGCTGTCCGAACCGAAGACTGTACAAAGGCTGTCCGAACCGAAGACTGTACAAAAGCTGTCCGAACCGAAGACTGTACAAAGGCTGTCCGAACCGAAGACTGTACAAAGGCTGTCCGAACCGAAGACTGTACAAAGGCTGTCCGAACCGAAGACTGTACAAAAGCTGTCCGAACCGAAGACTGTACAAAGGCTGTCCGAACCGAAGACTGTACAAAGGCTGTCCGAACCGAAGACTGTCCAAAGGCTGTCCGAACCGAAGACTGTCCAAAGGCTGTCCGAACCGAAGACTGTACAAAGGCTATCCGAACCGAAGACTGTACAAAGGCTGTCCGAACCGAAGACTGTACAAAGGCTGTCCGAACCGAAGACTGTACAAAGGCTGTCCGAACCGAAGACTGTACAAAGGCTGTCCGAACCGAAGACTGTACAAAAGCTGTCCGAACCGAAGACTGTACAAAGGCTGTCCGAACCGAAGACTGTACAAAAGCTGTCCGAACCGAAGACTGTACAAAGGCTGTCCGAACCGAAGACTGTACAAAGGCTGTCCGAACCGAAGACTGTACAAAGGCTGTCCGAACCGAAGACTGTACAAAGGCTGTCCGAACCGAAGACTGTACAAAGGCTGTCCGAACCGAAGACTGTACAAAGGCTGTCCGAACCGAAGACTGTACAAAGGCTGTCCGAACCGAAGACTGTACAAAAGCTGTCCGAACCGAAGACTGTACAAAGGCTGTCCGAACCGAAGACTGTACAAAGGCTGTCCGAACCGAAGACTGTACAAAGGCTGTCCGAACCGAAGACTGTACAAAAGCTGTCCGAACCGAAGACTGTACAAAGGCTGTCCGAACCGAAGACTGTACAAAGGCTGTCCGAACCGAAGACTGTACAAAAGCTGTCCGAACCGAAGACTGTACAAAGGCTGTCCGAACCGAAGACTGTACAAAGGCTGTCCGAACCGAAGACTGTACAAAGGCTGTCCGAACCGAAGACTGTACAAAGGCTGTCCGAACCGAAGACTGTACAAAAGCTGTCCGAACCGAAGACTGTACAAAAGCTGTCCGAACCGAAGACTGTACAAAGGCTGTCCGAACCGAAGACTGTACAAAAGCTGTCCGAACCGAAGACTGTACAAAGGCTGTCCGAACCGAAGACTGTACAAAGGCTGTCCGAACCGAAGACTGTACAAAGGCTGTCCGAACCGAAGACTGTACAAAAGCTGTCCGAACCGAAGACTGTACAAAAGCTGTCCGAACCGAAGACTGTACAAAGGCTGTCCGAACCGAAGACTGTACAAAAGCTGTCCGAACCGAAGACTGTACAAAGGCTGTCCGAACCGAAGACTGTACAAAAGCTGTCCGAACCGAAGACTGTACAAAGGCTGTCCGAACCGAAGACTGTACAAAGGCTGTCCGAACCGAAGACTGTACAAAGGCTGTCCGAACCGAAGACTGTACAAAGGCTGTCCGAACCGAAGACTGTACAAAGGCTGTCCGAACCGAAGACTGTACAAAAGCTGTCCGAACCGAAGACTGTACAAAGGCTGTCCGAACCGAAGACTGTACATTGGCTCCAATATACCTGTAATACCACACAATATACCACACAAGTCAGATAAGTGTGATATCTTCTTCCTGATGCCTGTAACTGAGCTCACCTACTACTTGTGCACTAGCAACAGAAATCTCACACGTGGTTAGTTTACATGTTAGTATAAGCCTCCCTAACCGCAACAAAGACGTTCCAAAACGAGAAGAAGGAAGGCACCGTTAAGTATGGAGTTAAGGGAACGCGGAATCTATGCACAAGGTGCATAGAAACAGTAGGTTGAAGAAAGAAGCTCATGAAACTGGATAAAATTTGAAGAAAGTAGTAGGTGTTGAAAAAAAACAGTACAACAGATTAGATTATAAGTTAGTTTAAGCCTCCCTAACCGCTACAAAAATAGAGCGTATCGAAGAGAGGAAGGAGGAAGGCACTATTTAGTATGGATATAAGAAAATGAGGAATCCATGCTGAAGGGGCATAGAAACAGTAAGATGAGAAAGAAGTTCATGAAATAAGATAAAAGTTGAAGAAGAAAGGGAGAGGTGCTGCAAAACAGGACAGCAGTGAAACGAAAAAAGGTGGTCCTTAACATAACAAAAAGAAAAACTTTTATTTCAACAAAAAGAAGGCCTACCTAACTCTCAGCTCGAGCCCACACATTTTTCCCCTGGGAGCGCTAATTCCCATAGATACAATATTTGTATCCCCCTGAGGGGAACAGGACAACAGTGAACCTAAAAAAGATGGTCCTCAACGTAACAAAAAAATTTATTTCAACAAAAACATTGCCTACCGTTCAGCTCGGGACCTCACTTATTCCTCTCGGGAGCGCTTCTGACACGTGGTATAACACAAATAACATAACTGACATCAGAAGTTTAACCCCCTGACCGATACCCGTTATATTTGCAAGTCATTGCATTAGCACAAGTTGCAACATCAATCTCAACCTGCCCTCACATCGCCAGTACCTCAGCGTTGTCTCAATTATCAAGGATTGAGATTATAAGTTCGTTCAAGCCCTCTAATCCCAACAAAAACGTAACAAGGGGAGGAAAGAGGAAGGCACTAATTAGTATGGAGTTGACTTAGGGAACCTGGAATCAAAACACAAGGGGTGTTCCCACACAAGAAACTATGACTATGACTATGATAAAACTATGACTATGAAAGCAGTAGGCGATGCAATACAGGACAGCAGTGACCCGTAAAAAGATGATCCGTAAGGAAACAAGAATCCTATTCTCATGTAACAAAAAGAATAAGGCCTATCTAAATCCTTTATTTTAGAAAAGAATAGGATTTTCTAATGTAACAAAAAAAAGGCCTACCTAACTCTTAGAATATTCTATTCTTTTAGAAAAGAATAGGATATTTTAATTTTTTTAATATCCTATTCTATTTAGAAAAGAATAGAATAGGATATTCTGATGTAACAAAAAGAAAGCGAACCTAATTCTTAGCTCGGGACTTCCCATTTTACCTCCAAGGCGCGCTACTTTCCACAGATACAACAACTGTATTTAACCTGAGGAGCTGTCACATGAAAGCGAACTATGCGAGGCTCGCAGTGGAGGTAGGTGCGAGATGGCCGGTGTGTGTGTGACACGGCGCGTCATATTGCTGCAACACAGCACTAATGTCTCATGCATGAGCTGGTTGCGAAAGAGAAGCTTGGTGATGTTGAGATCACCATCTCCCAACTCAGAGAGATTTGAGATAAAACGCATTGCGACATACACAAACTAGTTGAAAGAATCTGTAATGCGACACAAAACCTGGTCGAAAACACAAAACATGGACGAAAAACCCTGTAATGCGACACAAAACCTGGTCGAAAACACAAAACATGGATGAAAAACCCTGTAATGCGACACAAAACCTGGTCGAAAACACAAAACATGGACGAAAAACCTGTAATGCGACGCAAAACCTGGTCGAAAACACAAAACATGGATGAAAAACCTGTAAAGCGACACAAAACCTGGTCAAAAACAGAAAACATGGACGAAAAATCCTGTAATGCGACACAAAACCTGGTCGAAAACACAAAACACGGACGAAAAAACCTGTAATGCGACACAAAACCTGGTCGAAAACACAAAACATGGACGAAACAACCTGTAATGCGACACAAAACCTGGTCGAAAACACAAAACCTATTTGAAAGAATCAGCACTGCGAGACGCAAAAGCTAGTTGACTGACCCTATAATGCTACACACAAGACCAGGTTGAAAATACAAGACCTAGTCGAAAGTAATGCGACACTCAAAACACGGTCGAAAGAACCTGTAATGCGACTCACTAAAGCTGATCGAAAGACCGCATTCAATTCGACTCCATTGATTCCGTAACATGGAGACCACTTCCGCGTGACCCGTACCGACGTTTTTTTTAATTCGTTGTTAATAATCCCTGCAAGGACCATCATGCAGGCCCCTACTGATCGAAAGAACTTATAATTAAAAAAGCCCAGATACCGATAACTACGTAACATGGAGACCACTTCCGGGTGATCCGTACCGATGTTCCCTTCAATGTGTTGTCAATCCTCCCCACAAGGACGTCCACGAAGGCTTCATAAGCCTGCATTGACCCATACCGTGCTCCGTCACAACTCATGCGGGCCAGATATTGCATTACGACATGGGGGCGGAGTTCTGTTTCAGCATTACGCTGTCCCTTGACCCACTGACCTGGGCCCGATTTAGGGGCAATTTGCGTCGTCGTAACCGCTTCTCTGGCAGCGCAAATAGTGGTGGGACTCACGAGCTATTAACGTCGTCGTAGCGCAAGTGGCGCAACCCACGAACAATTTACGTCGTCGTAGCGCAACTCACGAGCTATTAACGTCGTCGTAACTGTACAGCTGGCAACGCTACTGATGTGACAACTTACGAGGGCTAACTAACTTACGTTACTGATGTTGCAACTTACGCTACGAGCTGTACCACTACGACAACTTGAATAAAAAATCTTGCCCCAGCAATCACTAGGTAATTTAACACGATCCTGCGTTTTCGCGGTTGTCAACGGTTAGTTTTGATAGGTTGTAAGTAGCAAATCTGGAAAATCGACTTTACTGTTCAAATACATTTTTGTGCTTCCTAATTAATATGAAAAATAAAATTGTACGATAACATTACACCTCGTATGATAGCTGTTTTTTTTAAAAAAGGTTGCGAACAGATGAAATGTCATGTATTGATACCGGTACGTGAATGAGTAGCTTTTCTGTTGGTACACATATGGCCCTATACGCGGGGAACTGGTTTAAAGAGAGTGATATGGAAGATTAATTATTATTTATTAATATTATTAAAAACTCCTTGCCATAACAAAGGCGATCTCACGACAGCGATGAGAAGGAACTACCTAGCTTTATGACGAGCAAATTTTTGAGGTTTAGAGCGAAATGTCACGGTAATTTTTTTTTAATTGTGCACAAATGAACCAAGTAAATGTGAACTTTTCATGGAAAGGTTCAGAAAATAAGAACGATGACCGAGTCTAACTTTTCCGCCGCCTGCATGCATGTTTTTCGCCGCCCAAGTAATTATATTAGGCTGCGAAAAACATGCATGCTCAGGCTAAAAAGTTTGACTGGGGAGAGTGGTTTCTTAATTAGATCGGATGTTATTTTAAGTCTCCTTAATCGCTAAAAAAGTGTTCCGAAGAGAGGATGGCACCATTTAGTATGGAAATTAGGGAATACGGAATCTATGCAGAAAAAGGCATAGAAACAGTGAGTTGAGAAAAAAGTCCATGAAACAAGATCAAAGTTGAAGAAGAAAGTAGTAGGTCTGAAAAAAAGGACAGCAGTGAACCGAAAAAAGGTGGTCCTTAACATAACAAAAACAATTCATTTCAACAAAAGGAGGCCTACCTAACTCTCAGCTCAGGCCCTCACACATTTTCCCCCAAGAGTTATATTTCAATAACTCTACGGTAAATGCATGCCACATCTCGGGAGACAATTTATATTGGCAAGTTGGCAGAAAATGTTACAGTGTTCAGTGTAATGATGGGAAATTCTTATTTTCGTCAACTGATATCGTTCTAGTAACATTAAATAATCAAACATTCCTATCATCATCAGCTGGTATCATTCTAACATCACCCGTCGTGACACACCAACAGGACACAGCCAAAGCGGAATCACACATTTCGCGCATCTGAGACCGACCAAACCCTGGATTGGCAGAACAATGAGCTGGAATCGGAGCATCTGCATCATCAAAGAGTATGGATTATTGAGACCAACAGAAGAGCAACATTCAGAGAACGCAGTAAGCATTCCAGATAAATAATGCCTACGTCTAAAAATAAACCACGACTTAATAAACGCTCAGCACGGGCGACAATTTACCTTAGGAAATGCGACTCTCGTAGTAAACTTTGTTAAGAAATAGAATTAATATATTGCCTTTCACACAAGCACGAATGCGGCGAACCGATCGCTATGTGACCGAGCGTCCACAGCACAATCGCTTCACACAACCGCTCACCAAGACAGCTACTCGAGCACTGAAGTTGGTGCAACCGTGCAGCGTAGCCCTCATTTATAAACGCGAGCTTATCTTTGTAATAATTTCAACAGGCCTTAGCCATATCTTTCCGTCAGTAGCTGTGCTTCATATTTTTACAGAACATCCGATATGGGGGGTTGAGGGGAAAAGGGAGAGGGGGTGTTATCCACATTGAGTCACCCAGATTCTTTAAGAAAAATTCTCTTCTAGTAAATAATTCAAATTTATGGTTGCAAGCACACTGCTAATTGAAATAGAAATAACCATTTGAGACAGAAATACAGAGACAGAGCACATAACCGAGGTTACATCCCCTTAAGTTCCTCAGGTAATAGGAAGACATAACTCGGATACGGCAAAGTTAGCAATAGCACCACAAGGCAACCACCTGAGGGTACTTCAAATTTCTACGCGTTTCAATTCCACAAAGAAAACCAAACAAATCCTCTTTTTTAACGCGTAACTCTATAATAAGATCAAAATAGCATAAGCCGCAAATATGATAGGAATATAAAGAGAGTAGGAGCGTTGTAGCTAGAAAGAAGTAGAACAAACCAGCCCTCAGTCGCGTGACGTCACAGGTGGAGCGCGCAGCCTATTGGCTGCAGCCTGACACTACCCGCAAGTGTCCGCCAATCACAAGGCCGCTCGTGCGTATGGACGATATTTTCACGACTCACGTCACAAATGTAACATAGAAGCACAATTCGATCTGTAACTGCAAAAATTTAACAGGTTCCCCACGTATTGAGCCACAAGTGAAACATTCGGTAAACACTTTGACTGCGACTACTAAATATTAAGTTCAATGCCAAACTCAAACTCAAAGTCAATTGTAGTGAGCCATTTGGAAAATACCAAACATGAACTGGATCGTGCCTTCATTTAGCTTTGATTAAATCTTTATGAAAATTAAATTTGCCACTACTGTTCGGTCAGCAGCATTATGAAAATTACCTCCGTGTACCACCGGTGGCGCACGGAGCAGTCTAAGAGTTAATTGTTCATTCATGTACCGGCAATAACGAATGACTCATCATACGAGGTGAAATGTTACCGTGCAACTGCATTCCCATAGTTCTTAGGAAGGATGGAAATGCTTTCGAGCAGTTAAGTGAATTTCCCAATTCTGCCTTACAACCTAACCAACCCAACCGTTAACAACCGCAATGAACGCTTTAACTACCAGCACGGCAATTGGTTGTGAATGGGATTATTGGTAGTAAGACAGAGATGTTCACCAGACGCATTTGCAGTCACGATCAACTAAATGGGACCAGGTGTGTGTGATACACTGGACTTTATTTTTGCGGTGACACACCAGCACATGATTGACTAATGATTAATTATAAATTAGCTTTAGCGTCCCTCTACCACGACAAAGATGTTCAAAGAGAGGGAGGATGAAGGCATCATTTAAAATGAAGTTAAGGAAACGTGGAATCTATGCACTAAGGGTGTTTCCGCAAGGGATCCCGTGCGCATAGAAACAGTAAGATAAGAAGGAAGCTTATGAAGCATGATAAAATTTGAAGAAAGTAGTAGGAGCTGAAAAACAGGGCAACAGTGCATCGAAAAAAGATGGTCCTAAACAAAACAAAAAGCATTTTATTCCAATAAAAAGAAGGCCTACCTAACTCTCAGCTCGGGTCCTCACGCATTATCCCCGTGGGAGTGCTAATTCCTATAGATACAATGGTTGTATCCCCCTGAGGGGAAATGCACATGATACAATAACCACGGTGACACTGTCAGTACATGGTACACAGCACGGTGACACAGCCAAGACATGATACCACGGTGACACAGCCAAGACATGATACCACGGTGACACAGCCAAGACATGATACCACGGTGACACAGCCAAGACATGATACCACGGTGACACAGCCAAGACATGATACCACGGTGACACAGCCAAGACATGGTATACTGACCACAACACACGCCAGTATTGTGGTCAGTATCATGTCTAGGCAGCGTCACCGCGAACACGCAACGTTAAGAACGTGATGAAGACAGTCAAAGCAGCGGAATGCATCCCTTAATCTTATAACTGTGTTTAGAATTGATATGGTCATTCTTTAAGATCATGTGTTATATAAGCGACCCCGGTTTCATCTGGAGCAGTTGTGGCCGTGCGTCGGGCACAAAATCGATCAGAGAGAGAGAGTGACGTCTGCATCAGGTCTTGAATAATTCCACCACATACAGTAGGTTGTATGTCAAGCAGTATAGCGATGACGTCTGCATCAGGTCTTGAATAATTCTACCACATACAGTAGGTTGTATGTCAAGGCAGTACAGCGATGACGTCTGCATCAGGTCTTGAATAATTCCACCACATACAGTAGGTTGTATGTCAAGGCAGTATAGCGATGACGTCTGCATCAGGTCTTACATAAATCTACCACATCGCTACTATGTCAAGTTAGATGCGATGACTAAATCAAGGTACGAGATCACCTGACGCACGTACGTGCATTCAACGCGCACTGAACTCTACTAATGAACACGTCAGGAGCATGATTACGCACACTTCTACAAGCTCACGTACAAAATAAGTAGATTACGGATATATAAGTACACCAACATGAGTATACCCTTAAAAAATTATTATACCTGCACTGTGCAGACAAATTTGGAAAAAAATGAGCACATACAAAATTTCGGAAGTACCACAGGAGTTTTGACGCAGGGCAACCGCAGGGACCCACCCAGTCTAACTTTTTTCGCCGCCTGCATTCATGTTTTAAGCCGCCTAATCGATTTAATCGCTCAAATCGCTTAGGCGGCGAAAACCATGCATGCAGGCGGCGAAACAGTTAGACTGGAGAGAGCCCCAGATAAGGCATGTCGTTATCACAGCTGATCACACGGTCACGATACGGCTGGTCAAGCAGTGCACTTGGTCGTGCGTTGTTTTGTTTTATGGTGATCCATTTGGTCATTTTTTATCATTTAATCAACTTGGTCATCTTTTGTCTCGAAACATGCGCCCTCGAAATGGGTGATCAATTCAAAACGAACTGCTACAATTAGAGACGCTATGAACATTCACGGACAAACACAAAGCCAAGACAATGTCAACCCATTATTATTATTATTATTATATAAGAAAGTTTTAGCCTCCCTTAACCACAACAAAGATGTTCCAAGAGAGGAAAGAGGAAGGCACCATTTAGTATGGAGTTGAGGGAACGCGGAATCTATGCACAAGGTGCACAGAAACAGTAAGCTAGGAAAGAAGTTCATGAAACAAGAAAAAAGTTGAAGAAGAAAGTAGTAGGTGCTGAAAAACAGGACAGCAGTGAACCGAAAAAAGATGGTCCGTAACAAAACAAAAACCTATTTTATTACAACAAAAAGGAAGCCTACCTAACCTTTAGCTCGGGCCCTCACATAGTCCCCCTGGGAGCGCCAATTCCCATAGATACAATAGTTGTGTCCCCCTGAGGGGTGTCAACCCATTAATGCCGGAGGTTCGAATAACGGCTCGTATGATGGAAACGATAATAAAATGGCTTCATTGAGACAATTATAACATTTATACTGTTTATTTGAGAGCATTTATTAGAGCAGTAATTAAAGAATTACAATGAACACCGCTTCCCTTTTTCACATTTTATCACTTATCAACAGGAAACGTAGCAGGGTTAGCTGTCCTATATGTATAATAAGACGCCAGGAATAAATGGGTTAACACGAAAAAAATCACTGCCGATAGATTAGATATTAGTTTGAGCCTCTTTAAACGCTACGATGGCGTTTCAAAGAGAGGAAGGAGGAAGGCACCATTTACTATGGACTTATGGAAACGCAGAACCTATGCATAAGGTGCATAGAAACAGTAAGTTGAGAAAGAAGTTCATGAAACAAGAGAAAAGTTCAAAAAGAAAGTAGTAGGTGCTGAAAGACGGGACAGCAGTGAACCGAAAACAAGGTGGTCCTTGACATAACAAAAAACATTTCATTATACAAAAAAGAAGGCCTAACTCTCAGCTCAGGCCCACACACCATTTCCCCAGGAAGCGCTAATTCTCATAGATTAACAATAGCCCTTGGACACTGACGACGCTGGTATTATGGCGATGTACTGCAGGGATGTCGCCTTCATCATGCAAGTCACGTGAGGACATCAGAGGAGTAGAAGTAAAGTTACCAATTATACTTCTACTCCTCTTCAACTTCAATTATACTTCTAATTATAGACCCTGATACCAATATTGTTATATTGGTATCAGGGGAGTAGAAGTAAAGTTACTAATTAAATCAATAAAGTCTCTTATGGGAGGGCGGGGAGAGTAATGCGGGAGCCGATGGGGAAGAGGGAGGAAGTACATGGGGGAGCCAATAGAAAAAGGAAAAAAACAATTCGAAAGTTGCACAACTGGATTATAAAAAAAGTTGTGCACCGCTGCCGGGAAATAGCCAAGCAGCCTTTTTGTATGTCAAAAATGCCTACGTTAGGGCATTTTAAACGCAAAATTGGAGCATAAAAACTTGTCTTCATGTAACCTTTAGGAGCTAGAGTGCCCGTTAACCTCAGACTTAATTCAGAAAAAGTTTTTTTACAAGTGATAATCAAAAATCTGCAACTGAAAAAACTACGATTAAAAAATTTACGAGTTCAAAAAATTTACGATCGAAATTAAGTCGATGAGAGAAAGACAAGCCTAGCAACAGGTGCTAAGCAGAACCAGACGGCACGCAGCAAAACAGCAATGCAAGCAACCGCAACACCGTGCACACCTACGCTGTAGTGCGGCACGTTGTGTACTATAGTATTATAGTACTGATACTATAGTATTATAGTGTTGATACTATAGTATTATAGTATTGGTACTATAGTATTATAGTATTGATACTATACTATTATAGTGTTGATACTATACTATTATAGTGTTGATACTATAGTATTATAGTATTGATACTATACTATTATAGTGTTGATACTATACTATTAAAGTGTTGATACTATAGTATTATAGTATTGATACAATAGTATTATAGTATTGATACTATAGTATTATAGTATTGGTACTATAGTATTATAGTACTGATACTATAGTATTATAGTATTGATACAATAGTATTATAGTATTGATACTATAGTATTATAGTATTGGTACTATAGTATTATAGTACTGATACTATAGTATTATAGTATTGATACTATAGTATTATAGTATTGATACTATAGTATTAAAGTATTGATACAATAGTATTATAGTATTGATACTATAGTATTAAAGTATTGATACAATAGTATTATAGTATTGATACTATAGTATTATAGTATTGGTACTATAGTATTATAGTATTGGTACTATAGTATTATAGTATTGGTACTATAGTATTATAGTATTGATACTATAGTATTATAGTATTGATACAATAGTATTATAGTATTGATACTATAGTATTATAGTATTGGTACTATAGTATTATAGTATTGGTACTATAGTATTATAGTATTGATACTATAGTATTATAGTGTTGATACTATACTATTATAGTATTGGTACTATAGTATTATAGTATTGATACTATAGTATTATAGTGTTGATACTATACTATTATAGTATTGATACTATACTATTATAGTATTGATACTATACTATTATAGTGTTGATACTATACTATTATAGTGTTGATACTATAGTATTATAGTGTTGATACTATACTCAGGGTGCGTACAGGCTCTGAGGTTCAAAATTCCACTACTTTTTCATGACTTTTTATGCCAACCAAATCACATTTTCACTACCTCTCTCTGCCCAAAATAATGTCACACAAAGTTAAATTGCAGCACAATAAATGTATTTCAGTCATAAACTTCACAGAACATTCATCATTACTTGCAGGTCTTGTTTTCATTAATGTGTAAATGATCATCACAACACCAAACAGTCATGCTGGACAGTTCAATAGCATCTGCTATGCATTTGCCAGTGCATTAAGTTTGTCATTAATTTCCGCATTCAGCCCCTTGAGTTGTTCTTGCTTGTCTTTGGCTGATTTCCTCAATGCATTTGACTTTGCCAGTAGGCGCAAATCATTCTTGTCCTCTGCCTTCCGTGCAAAGCTGTCAGCATCCTCCACCAGCGCTTGCAGACTCTCCTCCATCCTCTTCCGTTTTGTCTTCAGGTTCTCCACTTCATCCAGTTCTCTCTTCCTCTTCTCTCCCTTCTTCTGCTTCTCTGCCTCTTCCTTCTTTTGATCCAGGTAGTGTTGATAGCGCTGTCTGCCCTGTGAAGCTGAAAAGAGGAGTTTCTTGGAAATGTCAACCTTGAAGATACCTCCTACATGTTTGATGTGGTCCATGACCACTCTCTGCGCCACGATGGTGTTCTCACCCATGTTGACTTCCATGAGCTGCTTGCTCACAGAAAAGCCCCTTTCCACTGAAGCCTGGCCATGTGACAGGACCAGTAGCATCTTCACAACCAGCCACAGTTTCTTGAGGGAGGATGTGGCCAGCTGGCTGCTCCAGAAGACATCTAGCCAATCAGTGTCTTGCTGAAAACTGTTGAAAGTGCTGATCTTCCTCTGTGCCTCATCAAAGAACTCTGAAAACTGGCTCATCACCTCATCGATGTCACCCTGTGGTAGCCTCTTAGCATCGCTGAGCAGCTGCAGACAGTTTTTCAGCATGGACTTGGTCTTCTCTCTCTTTGTGCGATCCACAAAGACACTTGGCACCAGCCAGCCCATGTTTCGGGCCAACCCGAACTTCAAAGGTGACTTCTCAACAATCTTCTTGATGACAGCGTCTTCAACGCCCAAAGCGTCTCGGCCTTCAGGACTTTGTCCCTTTGCACAAAGTCAGTTAGAGCCGTTTTCTTGCGACAGCACTGACAGGTGCAAGTTTTGACTGATGGCGATGAAGTAGAGGTACTAGCAGACTCTGGTACTGCTGGCACGGTCTCACTGCTCTCAGTCTGAGCCTCCGAACTGCCCTCAGCAGGCGTCGGAGGATCGGTCGATGGTTGGGAAGTCACGAAAAAATCCCCGATCTTCGGGTTGGCAAGTCTCGTCGGCTGAGCTTTCACGTTCTTGGCATGCTTTGTTCCTTTTGCATGACTCCTCACCGCCGCTATTCCATTGTTGGCGAAGTCGAACTCCGACTCGCACGCGGTGCAAACCGCCATTGTTTTCAGTTTGGGATGCGGTGCTATCCATTGTTGAAAGTCTTTGTCTCGCAACCACAAGTTGTTGAAAGAACAACTGCCTGGCATGACGATAATTCCTCAGCTCAGTCTCGGCACCGTAACTCTAGTCACACACACACGGGAGGGTCAAGACCGATGATAAAAACTCAGCTCGAAAATGTTCAACAGAGGCGACAGGTCAACAATGGTCCGAGCGAGCGCGTGTCTTCAGTCACACTGAGCGCGTTTGGTTTCACGTGACGCCTGAGAACCAATCAAAATCGCGGACACTAAAGACGTAGCTGTATCAACCAATCAGAGCCCAAGTAACACTCGAAGGTTACTGACAACGCCTCGCTCAACGCGGACCAAACGGAACGAAAATTTTCAACAGTAAAATTTTCTTTTCACGAAAATCCTAAAATTTCATGACTTTCAATGACCATTTTTAAAATTCCACTACTTTCGAGGCCTTGAATTTTATTTTCGAAATTCAACTACTTTCCATGCTTCTCCATGCCTGTACGCACCCTGTATACTATTATAGTGTTGATACTATACTATTATAGTGTTGATACTATAGTATTATAGTGTTGATACTATACTATTATAGTGTTGATACTATAGTATTATAGTATTGATACTATAGTATTATAGTATTGATACTATACTATTATAGTGTTGGTACTATAGTATTATAGTATTGATACTATACTATTATAGTGTTGATACTATACTATTATAGTGTTGATACTATAGTATTATAGTATTGATACTATACTATTATAGTGTTGATACTATACTATTAAAGTGTTGATACTATACTATTATAGTATTGATACTATACTATTATAGTGTTGATAGTATAGTAAGTACTATAGTATTGAAACCTTATGAAGTATACTATACTATTGAAATTAGAGTATTAAAATAGCATGGATAAACATATTTGATTGTCATCCACATCCGGACGATTTAAAAATATAAAATCCCAACATTTTCGACGGATTGTGTACGCTCGTAATAATAATACCTAGTGGGACCCGTGTAAATTTAGCAGACAATGTCATCGTTAAGCTAGGTGGACCAGTTGAAATAATCCGTCAACATTACCTAACCTATCCTAACCGAACCTATCCAGATAAAATGTCGAACATATCAAGGCATGTAAAGGCCATATGTTAATGTTACACTTGGGTGTCCATGACACCGCAAACTCTGACGAAAACATAACGGACGGACTAAGCAAAGAAACCAATGAAGGAACAAGCAGAATTATTGAATGGCAACAGCAGAAATATACACAGCACCCAGGTATCCAAGCTACAGGGTGGTGGTTGGCAGTAGCGACGGAAAATAACAGCAATAGCTGTTAGCAGCAATCAAGAACAATAACAAAAGTTCAGGTATCCAGGCTGCAGGGTGGTTGGCAGTAGCGACGGAAAATAACAGCAATAGCTGTTAGCAGCAATCAATACAATAACAAAAGTTCAGGTATCCAGGCTACAGGGTGGTAGGCAGTAGCGACGGACGCAAGAAGCAAGCAACAACTGCTTTGTTAATCATTATCAATCTCCGGAGCACACAGGGAATAGCCTGCGGCCAATAAGGTTTGCCAAGTTGACAGATGTCCCCGGCGACAACAGTTAGTCCAGGCTCCTGTTGCCGTATCTCGACGCGGTTATTTGCAGCAAATAATGAGTTATTGACGACCCTGGAAGTGTGGAAGCAAATACCCGCTACTTACGACGAACAAATAAGACCTTGCGTGAATCTTTGTGTTGCGTTTTGTGAGTGACCGCGTTGAATGAGAAGTTATATTTTGTTAGTAAACGCATTCAATGAGAAGTAATGATCTGTTCTGTTAGTGCAGGCATTCGATGAGAAATAACATTTTGTTTCGTCAATAACACTCGAGTACTTGCG
The DNA here is from genome assembly GCA_030386875.1 of Morinoia aosen. Lineage (NCBI taxonomy): Eukaryota > Metazoa > Arthropoda > Malacostraca > Amphipoda > Talitridae > Morinoia > Morinoia aosen. The sequence continues at coordinate 7,788,355 of CM059557.1, read as the reverse complement.
TGTTGGCGTCTTCCATAATAAAACTTTCAAATCATACTTAACTTTTCTTTGACTTGCTCCCAAAATTGTTTCCAATAAACCTTTCAAAAGCTTCAGTTTTTCAACATTGGATCCTTCCGTACTAGGGCAACATATGGCTGATGATATTTTCCAGCAACCTTCTTTTCGTTCGCGAGATTTTTTCAATGCACCATTTAAACGCAGGATTTTTCAAGGTTGTATCCTTTTTGTATTAGCGTAACTTATGAATAAATTTAACTCAATGTACATGAGTTTAAAAGAAGAAAATTAATATCCGTAACCATTGTTAAGAGTCCAGTCATCCCGTACACAGGATGGGAGTAGCGGCGGACACAACAGCCAAGCAAGAAACAGTGCAATTAGAAGTATCATCATGGACGGAAATATGTACTGTGCGCCGCAGCTGCTACAATGTCCATGTCAACATATTTTCTTCACGATTTTGGCCAGAGTGCATTTTATTATTTTTTATCATTTTTTCGTGAAAATACACTTTCGAACCTAAGGCTGTAGTAGAGGCATGTAGAACTAATTCCAACTGTTTCTTTCAGTAAATGTTTAGTGCAAGTCACATAACGAAAACCTTTTTCCAATTCGTCAAATTGTCACATTATCGTACTAACGCGTACCTATTCGTTACGGACTATTTTTACCGCATGCATGGGTAAATACGTAGTTTTAAATCGTATTTACGCTTTCTGAAAAATACATATTGAGTCTTGGGAAAACATTTATAACCGTCAGACGACACAGAATTTTAAAAAAAATTTCATATCTCTCCGGCACGCGCGAACGTAAGATCACATCCGTAGCACGGATACGCAATGCGACCACCTTAAACGGTGACCGCAATGGGATAAACTAAACCAATTTTCCATTCCAATTCAAAGTCAATTTCAGCCAATTTTCAATTCCAATTCAAAGTCAATTTTAGTCAATTTCAGTTTTCAATTCCAATTCAAAGTCAATTTTAGTAAACCATTTTGAAGATAGCAAACATGAACTGGACCATGCCTTCATTTTGCCTCCGTGTACACCGGCGGCTCACGTCGCGCCCAACTTCGTACCAACGCAGATGCACACTATAATGGCACACGTAGCCCTGTCACTTACGTGCCATTATACCGTCCCTACCTGACTTGAGGCCTAGAACCTAGCGGGTGAACCTATATCACGGTAGAGGAAACTAGGTAGAGTCATTTCTATGGGGGAAAATGCCCCTCCTCTCGTTCGGTTAGCCAATAGAACGGCTGTATTTCAAACAAGCTTTATGACGTCACATTGGCGACATGTCGTTAATCATGGTGACAGATTTGAGGCTAGCAGTGTTGTCAGATGCAATGGGATCGCTGCTATTGGTTCGTTGCCATGACGTCAGCATTGCCGCGCGAGCGACGAAAAAAAGACTAATTTGACCCTACCTTGACCTAATTCCAAACAGAAGGATGAAGTTGAGGTAAATGAAAATAAATGCAGATGTATTCTTACACGAAACATCCTGCGCAGAGAAACAGTTTGGGAAACAAGTTTACAGAATAAGATAACAGTTGGAGACAAAAGCCAGAGCTGCCGAACAAACAGAACAGCAGTGAACCGAAAAAGATCAACGACAAAACGAAAACTGGTTCTACTTCAACAAAAAGAGGGTCTGCATAACCTTCAGCTCCACGTAGACCTCACATCTTCCCCCCCACGGAGCCCCATCTTTGAAAGCACACCACTTCTTTTGATGGGTCCACTTGCATTTACAGAGCACAAAACTAGAAATCATGTTGTGACAAACAGCAGCAAACTGACCTCGTTACAGCAGCAGGGAGAGGTAAAGCGTCTTCTGTAATTGCACAAAATTTGCTACTTGAATTTCTTCTATGGTTCTTAACCTGGGTTCGATCGAACCCCAGGGGTTCGGTGAATCAGTTTCAGGGGTTAGGCAAGTGACGCATGGTACAGCTTGTACACTAATACAGTATATACACTAGTTATATACAGATATTTTGAACTTGAAGACAAAAAAACTTATTTTATTTTTCCACCTATGAAGGGTTCGATGAATGCATGTATAGAACTCGTGGGGTTCAGTACCTGCAACAAGGTTAAGAACCACTGTTCTAGAGCCAGAACGTGTAGTGATATCTTTGATAAATTTCCAACACCTGGCATGGACGTGGGTACCCCACATGAAGACTTTTCTCATATGAAGATAACGCAATGGCAACAACAGAAATTTATACACTATTCAGGTATCCAGGCTACACTTGTTTTGCTTGCGTAAGCAAAATGTAACTGGCCTAGAGCACATGGCTTCCTGTATCTGCACAAGCATCTTTCTAAGCTGTGTTAGAAAACTCACCTGAATACACCACAATCAGTAACACAGCTAGGGGGGGGGGGGCCATGGGGGCCATAACCCTTCCAAAATGTTGAGCTGAGGGCCAGTTTCAGTTGCCATTTTAAGTAAGAGAATAAAAAGATTGCTGATAATTAATGTCTGACCTTGACAAATTTTTGGCTGGCTGTGCCACTGAACTTAATGAATAAATACCTTAATAAATGGTATTCATTTACCCTATCAAATACATAAACATGAAAATATCAAGTGTAATTTGTGTTCTTCACACTTACTGAGTAAGAACACAAAGAAAATTTAAAACTGAGTAAGAACAGAAATTGTAAGAACACAAAGAAAATTGCCAATCATATTTACTTATTTGATCACAGTCATTTCATAAAATTTTGTACCAGGCAGTATATAAAAAGCATGAACTGGGACAATTTTGTAGGGCTGAGAAGTTGAAAATGGAATGATACGCCCATGTACTCAAGTATTGTTAATACCATATTGAATGTTAAGTGGTATATCCAATTGTGCACTTCTTAGATGAAAGTGGGATTTTACCTCTAATGGAAATACTGCTTAGGACAGTGGCTTGAGGAAAAAATGAACATTGACAATTGAACACTAGATAATGTGCAAGTAATTATACGGTCATTCATGAGGTACCTTCAAACAGTAAAACAGAATGCAAAAATAAACAGTCATATAAATACGCATATACATATTTGTTATTCACACACACACATTTAAATATACATATAAATAGACAAGAGGAAATGTACAAAGCAACATAAACGTGACAAAAGTATCATGACACGAAAGATAAACAATTCATATCACCTTCATGCCTCAAGACATCACAATGCTTGAATAAAGTTGAAGGTTCACTCTACATCACTTGTGGTCTCTTATAATGAGAAACATCCCTAAAGGGACACAACCATTGGATCTATGGGAAGGTGCACTCTCCCATGCAAAATATAAGATCCCAATCTAAAAGTTTGGTAGACTTTCTTTTGATGAAACAAAATGTTTTTGTTCTTTTAAGAAACAGTCTTTTTTGGTACACTGCTATCCTGTTTTCCAGCAGCTCCGACTTTCTTCTCAAACATTTATTGCCCTTCCTAGCCTTCCTTTTCAACTTACTATTGCTATGCGCAGAAAATCCTGTGCTGGGACATACCTTGGGCATAGATTCTACTTTTTTTAACTTCAGACAACATGGTTCCTTCATCCTTCCTTTTTTTTAACATCTTTAGATCTTACTGAAGTAAGGGAAACAGAAACTAATAGTAAACTAAACCTAAAGGTAAACAATTTCTGTAAACTATCATCACATCAGTTTTTCAGCTATTGTCTCTTCTAAGAGGAAATAATTTTTATAGACTATTAAATCTTTCAATATCATTTGGCAGTTCACATTTTCAAGGATACAACAACCTAAAATGTTCATCCATAAGAATTGAGACATCTACTCTCTATGTATCACCTATGATTAGCACACAATATTGGCTATTTATTAATGATACATACAATAAAATATCAGCTATTTAATAAAAATGCTATAAAACATTAGCTATTCATCAATTATATATACTACAATACAATATTAGCTAGTTAGTAGTAGTAAGACTTGTTGTAAAGAGAAATGTTTAAATTTGAAAATAATTTTGATATCTCTAGCATATTATAGTTCAACCAAACTACAGTATGAAGAAACTGTATGGTAGTTTAAATACCAATCAAAAATACACAAAAATTTTTTGTAATGCCCCACACTTACAGTACCTACTCATTTTCTAAAACTAAAGAACTTGATACGAGTAAAATGCATCAATTGGTTCCTCAGGGACCTCAGCAGAAAATCAATGACAGTTTTAGGGAAATATACGCCATTTACGAAAACAATAAACTTCATATTCTTCACAACCAAAAGCTTCATAATTCTGCAAGAGGAAAGAACAAATGTTCCAAGGCTCTCAGTACAAAGAAGATGGTTTTGTTTTCGCTCCTTCCGAAACAGCCGTCTGTGACGCAGACGAAGCTGCACTCTACGGAAAATACAAATTACGGAAAATTTCTGTAAGGGAACCAACCTTGCGTTTGTGCGGATCACAAAACTAGCATGAGTCACACCGATGCTCTGCAGTCAAGCGTGAAGGAACAAGAACTGCCGCAACATAGACACCAAGGGATCATATGGCACCTATTCCTACGTACCCTCGCACAGAAGGATCCTAACTACTAAAATTAGGCTCAAAAAATCGATAAGAACTTCGAATGAAGCCTACCTCCGTCATCATGGTGTGGAGTTAAAGCTGTGCCACTGCTGTAATGTTCGTTTCTTATTGGACGCACACGAAATAATTCATTCTTAGCTACGGTGCAAGCAAACTATGTCAACACAGCAAGAGCAGCGGCGCCAGACACGCACACCACCTACCACCACCAACGTCTTCGGGATACTGACGATACTGAGGGATGTGTACTTAAAATGTTAAAGAGCATAAAGAGAGAAGTAAAGGCGTGATCGCGTTGCAAGCACTAAACTTCCAGCGTGTAATGCTACCTAATCCGTGCATAAGTCCTTTGAAGTCCACGGCATCCTCTGAATGTATCCCTGACGATACACGGATCTCAGCTGATGTGCACCATAGGCGTAAAATACACGCTGAAAACAACGCAGGCAACGAGGGAGCTATCCCTCAGTTGAAAACATAGAACATGGAAATTTTAAGCCTGCAATGTCTTTTATTTGCAAAAAGTTGTAATTGTAACTTTTTAATTAATGGAAAGTGAGGAATTGCTTGAAATAGGGAACTCAGAGTATTATTAAGAAAGCCATCTGTTACTGTAGGCTAAATAAAAAACTCTGAATTGCTTCATAACGCTGTGTGACGTTTATAAATTGACTACCCTGATCAATTCCATTAATGTACGAATGATATTTCTTTTGAGCATTATTACCTAGGCCTGTTCTGCACGACGACTAATCTTTATCGCAATAGATATTTTTACTCCAACGAGGCAGAATTGGCGATTTGTATTACGTTGTGGGCCAAACGCTCTTATTGATTTCAGTGTATACGTTGTGCATGACAGTACATATGAACGTCTGCAGCAGCTGCTGATTAGAGTACTATAACATATCGGAGCATGGGGTAGGAAAAAAATATCTTACCAACTTTGTTGCGTGAATGGACAAAACATGTTTGGTAATGTACATCAAGACGAAAGTGTTTTAGCAAGAAGTGTATTAAGAAAAGAAAGAATCTTAAATATGACCAATAGAAAAACAAAGAGAGAAAGTTTATCGGGAAGAAAAAAAATTGTGAGTCCAAAAAAATAAAAAATAAAGAATGTTGTTACGAAGCGTATCGTCAAAAAAGAGAGCATTCCAAGTATAACATACAGAAAAACAGGGCCCAAAATTCTATACTCTATATACCGTATAATTTTATACAAAATTGTTTAATTTCTGATGAAATGGCAGGTTTACTAGGAATGTAGCGCCTATGCTAAGGAGGAAGTTGACCCTTCTTGAACTGCGGACTGCTTCGTCAGCGCATTGTCAGCGTATTGTTAGCATTCGATCTGTCAGCGTTCGATCCGTCAGCGTTCTGTCAGCGTATTGTTAGCGTTCGATCTGTCAGCGTTCGATCCGTCAGCGTTCTGTCAGCGTATTATTAGCGTTCGATCTGTCAGTGTATTGGTAGCGTTCGATCTGTTCGATCTATGCTGCCACAGCGCTGACACTCTGTACTGTGCACGTTTTGTTCCAGCCAACAGAGAATTAGAAAAGAATGAATATTTCATATAAATTAAATGCTAAAAATCTGTTCCCACAAAAAGTTACCAAAATAGTTTTCAATTGTTTTACGATTACCTTATCACTATTATAAAAGGAGCCGCGTCCGTCCGTCCGTCCGTCCGTCTGCGTGTCACACCCACCAGCCTGCAGTGTGAGATGAGCGTATCTGTGATACAAGCTTCATCAACTCCACAATTTTCGGTGCCTTAACCCAGCAGATTGGGAGTCGGAATGTCACGTGTATTGGTAGGTTAGATTAGGTTGTGTAGAATATCACGTGTATTGGTAGGTTAGATTAGGTTGTATAGAATATCACGTGTATTGGTAGGTTAGATTAGGTTGTATAGAATATCACGTGTATTGGTAGGTTAGATTAGGTTGTATAGAATATCACGTGTATTGGTAGGTTAGATTAGGTTGTATAGAATATCACGTGTATTGGTAGGTTAGATTAGGTTGTATAGAATATCACGTGTATTGGTAGGTTATATTAGGTTGTGTAGAATATCACGTGTATTGGTAGGTTATATTAGGTTGTGTAGAATATCACGTGTATTGGTAGGCTAGATTAGGTTGTGTAGAATATCACGTGTATTGGTAGGTTAGATTAGGTTGTATAGAATATCACGTGTATTGGTAGGTTAGATTAGGTTGTATAGAATATCACGTGTATTGGTAGGTTAGATTAGGTTGTATAGAATATCACGTGTATTGGTAGGTTAGATTAGGTTGTATAGAATATCACGTGTATTGGTAGGTTAGATTAGGTTGTATAGAATATCACGTGTATTGGTAGGTTAGATTAGGTTGTATAGAATATCACGTGTATTGGTAGGTTAGATTAGGTTGTATAGAATATCACGTGTATTGGTAGGTTAGATTAGGTTGTGTAGAATATCACGTGTATTGGTAGGTTAGATTAGGTTGTATAGAATATCACGTGTATTGGTAGGTTAGATTAGGTTGTATAGAATATCACGTGTATTGGTAGGTTAGATTAGGTTGTATAGAATATCACGTGTATTGGTAGGTTAGATTAGGTTGTATAGAATATCACGTGTATTGGTAGGTTAGATTAGGTTGTATAGAATATCACGTGTATTGGTAGGTTAGATTAGGTTGTGTAGAATATCACGTGTATTGGTAGGTTAGATTAGGTTGTATAGAATATCACGTGTATTGGTAGGTTATATTAGGTTGTATAGAATATCACGTGTATTGGTAGGTTAGATTAGGTTGTATAGAATATCACGTGTATTGGTAGGTTAGATTAGGTTGTGTAGAATATCACGTGTATTGGTAGGTTAGATTAGGTTGTATAGAATATCACGTGTATTGGTAGGTTAGATTAGGTTGTATAGAATATCACGTGTATTGGTAGGTTAGATTAGGTTGTATAGAATATCACGTGTATTGGTAGGTTAGATTAGGTTGTATAGAATATCACGTGTATTGGTAGGTTAGATTAGGTTGTATAGAATATCACGTGTATTGGTAGGTTAGATTAGGTTGTATAGAATATCACGTGTATTGGTGGGTTAGATTAGGTTGTATAGAATATCACGTGTATTGGTAGGTTAGATTAGGTTGTATAGAATATCACGTGTATTGGTAGGTTATATTAGGTTGTATAGAATATCACGTGTATTGGTAGGTTAGATTAGGTTGTATAGAATATCACGTGTATTGGTAGGTTAGATTAGGTTGTATAGAATATCACGTGTATTGGTAGGTTATATTAGGTTGTATAGAATATCACGTGTATTGGTAGGTTAGATTAGGTTGTATAGAATATCACGTGTATTGGTGGGTTATATTAGGTTGTATAGAATATCACGTGTATTGGTGGGTTATATTAGGTTGTATAGAATATCACGTGTATTGGTGGGTTATATTAGGTCGTATAGAATATCAGCGGTTGAGACTTGGCAAAGTATTGGAAAGCCATAGAATAGCATGGGATGCCATGTTGTCATGGGAAAGCCATGTTGAAGCTCAGTTGGTCCTATATATAATCCTCTCATTTTATTGACGGGCCGTGTGCGCTTGTAATTCAACAATAGAGACTGATTGTTGAGTGGGGTAATTATATTACAATTATATTGCAGTATTTCATCTAATTACGCTACGGTACCTAGTCTCAAGATTTGAATAACAAACAAATATATCCATCCCAACAATACCCGCCATTAAAATATTCTTGTACTTGTGCACTGGTGAAACTCGTATCACAGATACGGTCATTGAGCGTCCTGGTGAGCGTCACAGAGACGCGCAACAACCAATTGTATGTGTTCACTCAGATGCCCATTGTAATCACTTATGAGAAATAACTCGCAAATAATAGTATGAATTCATTTATTTATAAAGTTAAGGAGACACCCGGGCATTTTATAATACGAGTATGATTACAAGCGGGCATATCCGAAGTGGGACGCTCTGTGTGCCTCATATACGACAGTAGTTAGAAAATTCTGGGGTTTATTTCTCAGCGCCATTTTTGTGCAGTACTCTGAATGTGCATTAAATCTATTGGTTAGTTTGACTTAATTTAGTAGTTCAGATGTCTAACCTGATGCCTGTCAGTTATGCATGATGCCTGTCAGTGATGCCTGTCAGTGGTGCATGATGCCTGTCAGTGATGCCTGATGCCTGTCAGTGATCCCTGATGTCTGTCAGTGATGCCTGATGCCTGTCAGTGATGCCTGATGCCTGTCAGTGATCCCTGATGTCTGTCAGTGATGCCTGATGCCTGTCAGTGATGCATGATGCCTGTCAGTGATGCTTAATGACTGTCAGTGATGCATGATGCCTGTCAGTGATGCATGATGTCTGTCAGTGATGCATGATGCCTGTCAGTGATGCTTAATGCCTGTCAGTGATGCATGATGCCTCTCAGTGATGCATGATGCCTGTCAGTGATGCATGATGCTTGTCAGGGATGCTTAATGCCTGTCAGTGATGCATGATGCCTGTCAGTGATGCATGATGCCTGTCAGTGATGCTTAATGCCTGTCAGTGATGCATGATGCTGTTCAGTGATGCATGATGCCTGTCAGTGATGCTTAATGCCTGTCAGTGATGCATGATGCCTGTCAGTGGCATAAAAGGAGAAGCGTGCGTTCGACCCCAGTTGCCATGGCGACCATCCCCCGGCGACGGTGTTGCCGCTCGCTCAAACACACACACACACGCACACACACACACATACACACACACACAAACACACGCTCACCGCTAAAAACTAATCAATAATGTTCACCTCAGGGAAATCATGCACCTCACTTGTGTGATGTGTGCACGTGTGCCATGTACGCTGCTACGACGTGCACATGGTGTACGTGTCATGTAAGTCACGTAGCTGTGTTATAGGTAAATATGTGCGTCGCTGTTTCAATTGTATACAATTATACGTATAATCTGGGTGAATTGTGTATAATTTCAATTTCACACTTTCAATATATAATTTACCAGAATGCAAGTAACTGTGTAAGTTGCACACAACTATGACTTTCATATGATTGTCCATTAATGTCTAATTTATATACGTACACCGGTATAATGTGTGCATAATTATATGCATAAATTGCGGATGTTCGTACATATTACATATAACTATCATGCGTGTATGATTGTAAATGCCATACATAAAGGTTCATAATTATCCGTACAATTAAGTTATTTTTGTCGATATTAGAATATTCCGTAAACGTACACAATTATACGTGTATGTGTGTTATTTTCCTTTTAATTGTAAATTCCGTGCATAAACGCTCACAATATGATTATAAGCGCGTTATTTACGATTAAATTTGTATATTAATGTATCTGAACACGTCAGTGGTTTGCTTTAATCGCAACCTCATCAGAAACATAAAAACGAAGAAAATTCCGATAAAAATCATCATTTTTACTACGAAAACGTTTCGGAGTCCAGCTCCATCATCAGTTCGAGAAAAAAAGAAAGAATTGCGTCTGAAATATAAGATCAAAGTAAGAGGAATTGAAGGTACTAAATATATGTCATGCAAGTAAAAATACAAAGTATGACACGGACAAAAACAATATTTTATATTAAATATTATATATTTAAATAAATATATTATTTGTATATTTTAGGCATAAGCGTGTAGCTGAGGTGTCAGCAGCGTGTAGCTGACGTGTCAGTAGCGTGTAGCTGACGTGTCAGTAGCGTGTAGCTGAGGTGTCAGCAGCGTGTAGCTGACGTGTCAGTAGCGTGTAGCTGAGGTGTCAGCCGCGTGTAGCTGACGTGTCAGTAGCGTGTAGCTGACGTGTCAGTAGCGTGTAGCTGAGGTGTCAGCAGCGTGTAGCTGACGTGTCAGTAGCGTGTAGCTGAGGTGTCAGCAGCGTGTAGCTGACGTGCCAGTAGCGTGTAGCTGAGGTGTCAGCAGCGTGTAGCTGACGTGTCAGTAGCGTGTAGCTGAATTGTCAGCAGCGTGTAGCTGACGTGTCAGTAGCGTGTAGCTGACGTGTCAGCAGCGTGTAGCTGACGTGTCATTAGCGTGTAGCTGAATTGTCAGTAGCGTGTAGCTGACGTGTCAGTAGCGTGTAGCTGACGTGTCAGCAGCGTGTAGCTCACGTGTCAGTAGCGTCTAGATGAATTGTCAGCAGCGTGTAGCTGACGTGTCAGTAGCGTGTAGCTGAACTGTCAGCAGCGTGCAGCTGAGGTGTCAGCGGCGTGTAGCTGAGGTGTCAGCAGCGTGTGGCTGAGGTGTCAGCAGCGTGTGGCTGAGGTGTCAGCAGCGTGCAACTGAGGTGTCAGCAGCGTGCAGCTGAGGTGTTAGCAGCGTGTGGCTTAGGTGTCAGCAGCGTGTGGCTGAGGTGTGATCAGCGTGTCGCTGAGGTGTCAGCAGCGTGTGGCTGAGGTGTCAGCAGCGTGTAGCTGAGGTGTCAGCAGCATGTGGCTGAGGTGTCAGCAGCGTGTGGCTGAGGTGTCAGCAGCGTGTGGCTGAGGTGTCAGCAGCGTGTAGCTGAGGTGTCAGCAGCGTGTAGCTGAGGTGTCAGCAGCGTGTAGCTGAGGTGTCAGCAACGTGTAGCTGAGGTGTCAGCAGCGTGTAGCTGAGGTGTCAGCAGCGTGTAGCTGAGGTGTCAGCAACGTGTAGCTGAGGTGTCAGCAGCGTGTAGCTGAGGTGTCAGCAACGTGTAGCTGAGGTGTCAGCAGCGTGTAGCTGAGGTGTCAGCAGCGTGTAGCTGAGGTGTCAGCAGCGTGTAGCTGAGGTGTCAGCAGCGTGTAGCTGAGGTGTCAGCAACGTGTAGCTGAGGTGTCAGCAGCGTGTAGCTGAGGTGTCAGCAGCGTGTAGCTGAGGTGTCAGCAGCGTGTAGCTGACGTGTCAGTAGCGTGTAGCTGAGGTGTCAGCAGCGTGTAGCTGAGGTGTCAGCAGCGTGTCAGACACACAACCGAAGTGTAGCCACTACACTCACACACGCCGAGCCTCATACACCCACACACCTCGCCACACGCGCCCCATCACACTAGCTGAGGGTTGGTGTCTCTTTAGTTACGACGTCCGGCAAAAGTGCAAAAAAGTTCTACATCAATAAAGTTAAATAAAATGCAACAACATTTTTCAGTTGTATGGTCAGGCAAAAAATACGGAAAGGGTGTTCGATAATAAAGTCAGTCAAATTTAGTACTCTATTCTCAGTTATTAGGTACACGACAACTGAAGATTCTGTTTTTGAGCTATCTGCATAGATATAGACTCAAACACACACCTAACACCCACATATGTCCGCATACACGCATGTACACTCATGTGCTCACAAATACACGCACGCACACAAATACACACACACACTCACACTCTCCACACTGCCGTTACCTTGTCTGCCCCACTACACACACTCGCACACACATATCGTACACACGAACACTCAGCCCTCACTTCCTCAACTTTTCCACTGCAGATTGTGAACAATTATCATTCGTGCCTCGTTTCCAGTAGTTGAACAAAAAAAAACACTGAACATATCGAATTATTTAGATGCAAAGAAAAAAGTAGTGAGAATTTAACTGCATTGAAACACGAGAGACCGAAATTGTGACGCCATGGCGCCCCAGGGATTTCATTTTTACCCTAAACTCAATATGTCGTGAAGTTTTTACCCTAAACTCATTGTGTCGTAAAGTTTTTACCCTAAAATCGTTGTGTCGTGAAATTTTTACCCTAAACTCATTGTGTCGTGAAGTTTTTACCCTAAACTCATTGTGTCGTAAATTTTTTACCCTAAACTCGTTGTGTCGTGAAATTTTTACCCTAAGCTCATTGTGTCGTAAAGTTTTTACCCTAAGCTCATTATGTCGTGAAGTTTTTACCCTAAACTCGATATGTCATTAAGTTTTTACCCTAAACTCAATCATTCGTAAATTTTTTATCTTAAACTTAATCAGTCGTGAATTTGTTACCCTAAACTCAATGTGTCTCAAAGTTTTTACCCTAAACTCAATCTGACGTAATTTGTTAACCCTAACCTCAGCATGTCGTAAAGGTGAACGCTTTCCCTGCGGACGGTTCTAGCCAGCGTCTTCACTAACATATCGCGTGTCGTATCGTGCTTCCTAAAATTTACATAAACAGCCCTTGTGTGAACACAATTAGCACACAAAGCCACACAATTTGTACACAGAAGCGCACACTTACGGGATCATTAACACACAATGCCGGAGGCAGTGTGTGTGTGTGTGTGTGTGTGTGCGTGTGTTGCTGTACCATATTCCCTTTCTTTAAATTGAAAGAAAAAGAAAAATTATTGTGCAATGATGCCTTATGCTGAATTTTCCCATGCCTAAATAGCATGTTTTAGCGCGCAAAATGGCCGGTCTGGCAACACTGCACGGTAGGAGAAACAAGGTAGGGTCAAACAAGACTTTCTTTCGTCGACCGTCTGACACTGCTGACGTCATGACAAAGAACCAATAGCAGCGCTCATATTGCATCTGACTACACTGCTAGCCCCAAATCTAGCACCACCATTGACCTAACGACATGTCCCAATGGTGACGTCATAAAGTTTGTTAGAAATGAAGCCATTCCATTGGCTAGCCGAACAAGAGGAAGTGCATTTTCCCCCACAGAAATGACCCTACCTTGTTTCCTCCTCTACCCTGCAACACTGCGCTGGGGCTGCGGTCTGATACCAGCTGCATTTGACAGGCTCCAATACCCCGGAAAAAATATGGCGTCACTGGAGTCGCAAAATGCTCCGACGCACAATAACTCCATAATAAAAGCAGGGTCAATATTTTCCAAACAAATTCGAGAACTTTTTACTAAGTTTGGTTTTTGAAGACTAATATTTTTCAGTTAGTGTATACGATCTGTCAAAAATCACGGGATTCGATATTTTCCTTGAATGAATCTTCCATATGGGGATGATAAACACATATTTCCATCCTAATAGTCCCCGCGATTAAAATATTCGTATCACAGATACGGTTATTGAGCATCCTTAAGAGCGAGACAGAGTGACGGACCAACCGAACCAACCAAGCAACAACAGTGTTCTAGTGTAGACAACTGGCCCTTTGTAATAACGTAAGAAAAATTACGAGTAAAAAATATACATTGAACAATAATTATATTCATTTATTTATTTAAGGTGATATCTGGCGTTTTATTAGGTAAGGATAGATTCTTTTCTGAGATGGTCAATCATCAGAGAGAGGAGAGAACACAGGATGTCCACAAAAATTGCCTCTACTGATCGATGTAGGTATGTATAATAGCGGAATCATACAACATTTTAATTCTGATATATGGTTCCGGTATCATATATGCATAAATTCATCGGTCAGTAGATTCATTTTTTTTGTCGATACTCTGTTTCTCCTGTCTGTAACATTCCTGATGATTCATATCTGCTTGAATGGAATCACAGGTGCCACTCAAATGATATAGAAAACGGCATTCGCTCACTTTTGTTTACACGCCAAAAATATTGCGGCAATGAGGGTTGAATCTTTTGTTCAAGAAAATCCGACTAATTGCGAGGAAAAAGATATTGCAAATTTTTAAAAAACTTCTTAGATAATAAAAATGTTAAAACAGAGTTGTTCCTTGCTTGGTGCGTGTGTCTGTGACGCTCACCAGGACGCTCAATGATCGTATCTGTGATACGAGTTTCACCAGTGCACGCGTACAAGAATATTTTAATGGCGGGTACTGTTGGGATGGATATATTTGTTGGGCATCCACGTCTGGAGGATTTCTTAAAGGAAAATATCGAATCCCGTCCTTTTAAACGGGCCGTATATACTACTTTAACGGGCCGTATATACTACTTTAACGGGCCGTATATACTACTTTAACGGGCCGTATATACTACTTTAACGGGCCGTATATATTACTTTAACACGCCGTATATACTACTTTAATGGGCGGTATATACAATTTCTACGTGCCGTATATACAACTTTAACGTGCCGTATGTACTACTTTAACGGGCCGTATATACAACTTTAACGGGCAGTATATACAACTTTAACGGGCCGTATATACAACTTTAACGGGCCGTATATACTACTTTAACGGGCCGCATGTGCCACTTTAACGGGCCGTATATACTACTTCAACGGGCCGTACATACAATTTCTACGGGCCGTATATACTACTTTAACGGGTCGTATATACTACTTTAACGGGTCGTATATACCACTCTAACGGGCCGTATATACAACTTTAACGGGCCGTATATACTACTTTACCGAGCCGTATATACTTCTTTAATGTGCCGAATATACTACTCTAACGGGCCGTAGATACAACTTTACCGGGCCGTATATACTACTTTAACGGGCCGTGTATACAACTTTAACGGGCCGTATGTACTATTTTAACGGGCCGTATATACTAAATTAACGGGCCGTATATACTACTCTAAGGGGCCGTATATACTACTTTAACGGGTCGTATATACCACTCTAACGGGCCGTATATACAACTTTAACGGGCCGTATGTACAATTTCTACGGGCCGTATATACTACTTTAACGGGCCGTATATACTACTTTAACGGGTCGTATATACTACTTTAACGGGTCGTATATACCACTCTAACGGGCCGTATATACAACTTTAACGGGCCGTATATACTACTTTACCGAGCCGTATATACTTCTTTAATGTGCCGAATATACTACTCTAACGGGCCGTAGATACAACTTTACCGGGCCGTATATACTACTTTAACGGGCCGTATATACTACTCTAACGGGCCATATATACTAATTTAACGGGCCGTATATACTACTTTAACGGGCCGTATATACTACTCTAACAGACCGTATATACTAATTTAACGGGCCGTATATACTAAATTAACGGGCCGTATATACTACTCAAACGGGCCGTATATACTAATTTATCGGGCCGTATATACTACTCTAACGGGCCGTATATACTACTCTAACCGGCCGTATATACAACTCTAACGGGCCGTATATACTCGTACTACTTTAATGGGCCTTATGTACATTCACCACCTATCCGGACTCATTTATTTAAGCGTACAAAAACAATTGCTCTTATTGTTTGTGAACGTTGAAAATGAGCAAGTGTGTGTGTGTGAACGCTCACAACGAGCGTAGCAGAAACACCTCACGCACCCTCTCCTTGAGTGACATATATAGTACAGAAGCGCGTGCGTGTATCAGCTGTGGCAGGCTTTGCTCAAGAAATGATACGTCTCTATTCCCTCGGCCTCCTCCACCCCGCCCTCCATTTGCTGCTCAACTGGTCCTTCTTGTCCTCCGTCAATCGATGATGGAGTGAATGGAATGGATTACGCGACGGTGTATCGAGTCCTTCCTTTCTCAAGACATTTTGGTTTGTAGTTTCTGGGCCCCGATTAAAATTTCTTGAACACGAGATATTAGCGCTTGGGAGAATGCGAATAATTTCGAACTCACGTAACCTTAATCTTGATATCCTATGCAATTGGAAGAGAAGATGCTACCAATGGCTATTCATAAATGGGGAGGAAGTGAATTTTTAATTGACCCTATCCTAGTTCAAGAATTTTCTGAAGGTTCACGGCCTATTGGCAACACTCGTGTCATCAGTGTTTGGTCAGACGTTGTTAAGGTAGGTGTGCGACTTTGTTTGTCCTGTTAATAGCTGACGCTGTGCAGTGTTACGGAGTGTAGTTACATGGTAACAACACAGCAGACATGTGGGACGAATCTTCTGTGAAAAGATAATACAGTGTCCTCTGCAGCATCGCTATTGGAGTAACGCTACGCCCTCAGGTTTGTTTGAACGTTCTTTGCTAATAAACGTTTCTTTTTATTGTGTTTTAGGGATGTCCGGCAACTGTTTTTAGGCAGTGACTTTCCCACGATTATCTTTGGTGTTTTACGATGCTGAAAATGTTTACCTGAGTGCGGCTGGGTGTTTCCTTGCAAGACATCTTTGAACAGGACTCATGGTTAAATGGTGAATTATAAGATCCATATATTAACGTACTTTAAAGTAGATGGGTTTAAGAATGAAATGAATTCATCGCCAAGTTGAGGCTCGTAGAAATTTATCATTTATTCTCTGTTTTCATATTATCAACATGCAGCGCTCTCAATTTTCTCTTTATTTTAAAACAATGGGATGTTTTTATTCATTGAAAATAGCATTCTCGCGCGCTTAACATTAACAGCTTAACTTACATCATTGTACTAAATACCATGACCCTCACCAACGTGATGAACGTGGTAATAGTATTTTGAACCCTATTACGTGTCGCGTTATAACTCATAAAGGTGATAGCGGCAGTGCTGCCAGATGCACGACGCCCGACTGTCACCGTTTGTATTGTCGAAGTTATGAAATGATAGAAGTTGAAACTTTCGAATTATTAAAATAAACCGAGTTAAAATTGTGTGATTTATAAAAATAACTGCATTGAAATGTTATACTTTATGAAATAACCTTTTTGAAATATCGGAATATTTTTATCGGCGTATTGAAGACATCGTTTGGAGGTGCGTGTGTGTGTGTGTGAATTGGGTGTTGGCAGGTTACCTGCTAAACTTATGGCACCGGGGCGACTCATGGCACCGGGGTGACTTATGGCACCGGGGTGACTTGTGGCACCGGGGTGACTTGTGGCACCGGGGTGACTTGTGGCACCGGGGTGACTTATGGCACCGGGGTGACTTGTGGCACCGGGGTGACTTATGGCACCGGGGTGACTTATGGCACCGAGGTGACTTGTGGCACCGGGGTGACTTGTGGCTCCGGGGTGACCTACGGCACCGGGGTGACTTATGACACCGGGGTGACTTATGGCACCGGGGTGACTTATGGCACCGGGGTGACTTATGGCACCGGGTTGACTTATGGCACCGGGGTGACTTCATTTCCACTCCATTTTCAACACTTCACTTTTCGTTCTCAACACTACTTCATTTCGTACGCTTCACTTCATTCCAGCCCTTTTCTTCTCATACTCTGCCGCCGAAATTAATCGTTCCTTCCCAAGCTCCGTGCCCCCCCCCCCCTTGTGGGGCAGGGGGTTGGGGGTGAGAGGAAGGGGGTAAATAGATGAGGGGGGGAGGGGGGAAGGAGGATTGGGGGGGGGGGGGGGGACTGCGCCGTACGGCCGTAAATTGCCGCGCTGCATTTCCTCCGTGTAGCATTTTTTGTGGTGCGCGCGTTGGTGGTGGTATTATTGTTTTTGTTGTTGGTGGTGGGTGGTGTTTTTGTTGTTTGTATAGTTGGTATTGTCGTTTTTGGTGTTGTTGTTCGTGCTGTTGCTGGCGCTATTGCAGGCGCTGCTGATATTGTGACGCTTTTGTTAATGTGTCCACGTTAGCGAGGGAAGTGTTCTGGTGTAATTTTGCTGCGTGAACGCGACGGTATAACTGCCTTTACGTACGCACGGACTCACACGCGAGTCTGATGTGGGTCTGACCCGCGCGAGTCTGATGTGGGTCTAGAGCAGCGGTTTTGAACCTGTGGTAACGGCGGAGTTGCAGGTGGGGAATTTCACGCATTTGTTTCCACCCTCAAAAAATCGATGGTATTTCAAAATCTAGTACATTACTTCCAAATTTTGACTTACTTTACAAATCACAACCATTTACAGATTATTTTAATAACAAAAACAACCATATGGAGGTATTGCATGTCATGTTTCGATAAAAGTGACAACACTGCTGGGTTAGGAATGTCACAGGTAAGTAAAAGGACGACGCTGCGGTGGGGAATGGGGAGTAAAAGGACGATGCTGCGGTGGGGAATGGGGAGTAAAAGGACGACGCTGCGGTGGGGAATGGGGAGTAAAAGGACGACGTTGCGGTGGGGAATGGGGAGTTGGCTCACTAAAAACTGGGGAATTGGAGAAAAAAGAGAAGAACCCCTGGAGGTCATTTCGATCCTCTACACAGTTTTACTCGACTTCGAATTGTGCTGGGAGTTTGTTGCTTTGCTCCCACACACCTCCCACTTGCGCATGGGACCTCACTCATGCTTACATTCTTACAGCTCCCACTCTCCCACGTACTCAACTCTCCCACAGCTCCCACTCTCCTACACCTTTCAACTCTCCCACTCTCCCACAGCTCCTTAAACTCTCACACTCTCTCCTTCCCCCTCGCACTCTCACTTCCTTCCCTCCCTCTCTCTCTCTCTCTCTCTCACTCACTCCCACACATCGCTGTCCCGCCGGAAGTAACTCTTCCGCTTCTGCACAGCTGACTCAGCGCTGTCTGCACACTGCATACGCTCTGCACACACAGCTCTGCACACACAGCACTGCACATCCACACACACGCTCTGCACACACAGCTCTGCACACACAGCACTGCACATACACACACACACACGCTCTGCACACCCAGCTCTGCACACACAGCTCTGCACACACAGCTCTGCACACACAGCTCTGCACACAGCTCAACTGCAAAAAAATTACTCATATAAAATGCGATGTACAAATTTGCATTAGTAAATGCCAGGAACAATTTGGATGAGTGATTGAATGTATATTTCATCCTCGCACATTTGTGAATGTGTGAATTAAATGTTGGTTGGTGCGATTACCTCAGCATTGCTCTCCAAGCCTGTCTGACTTGAGCGCCGGAGCTGCTATAGTTAGCGGCCCAACACTGCCTCTGAACTGGGTGCACATGACATCAAGATGCCTCATCTAACGTGTTGTAAAGTCATAGATGCTTCGTCTAAGAAGTTGTAAAGTTGTAGTCATAGGTGCCTCGTCTGAAAAGTTGTAAAGTTGTAAAGTCATCGATGCCTCGTCTGAAAAGTTGTAAAGTTGTAAAGTCATCGATGCCTCGCCTGAAAAGTTGTGAAGTTTTAAAGTCATCGATGCTTCGTCTTAAAAAGCGTAGCAACTACATTGTGCGTGAAATCAATCGAGAAACTTCTCACACATAAGTCCCGGCGCGCGCTGCACGCTCAAACGCACAGCACGCTCAATAATGCGTGATTTATGCCTATTTAGCGTGTTGTAGGGCACGCTTCACTCTGCTGCAGCGTGTTAGTTCACTCTAAGACTTAATATTCCTTCGTACTAAACGTCAAAATAGATTTTCTAATTGAATATCCTTCAGGAACCTGAGAGGAAAATGATGAAAAAACTAAGAGGGTAGCTCAGCATTTCTTCTGATCTTTACGGTGGAGCATTTTTTGGTGTCCGGACTCGATATGTCTTGAAACGCTTCTACTCTTTTTCTGAGGTGTGTTGTGTAGAGGGCTGTTGTGTAGAGGTTGTGTGTTGTGTAGAGTTTGTGTGTTGTGTAGAGGTTGTGTGTTGTGTAGAGGTTGTGTGTTGTGTAGAGGTTGTGTGTTGTGTAGAGGTTGTGTGTTGTGTAGAGGTTGTGTGTTGTGTAGAGGTTGTGTGTTGTGTAGAGGTTGTGTGTTGTGTAGAGGTTGTGTGTTGTGTAGAGGTTGTGTGTTGTGTAGACGCTGTGTGTTGTGTAGAGGTTGTGTGTTGTGTAGACGTTGTGTGTTGTGTAGAGGTTGTGTGTTGTGTAGAGGTTGTGTGTTGTGTAGAGGTTGTGTGTTGTGTAGAGGTTGTGTTTTGTGTAGACGCTGTGTGTCGAGTAGAGGTTGTGTGTTGTGTAGAGGTTGTGTGTTGTGTAGAGGTTGTGTGTTGTGTAGACGTTGTGTGTTGTGTAGACGCTGTGTGTTGTGTAGAGGTTGTGTGTTGTGTAGAGGTTGTGTGTTGTGTAGAGGTTGTGTGTTGTGTAGAGGTTGTGTGTTGTGTAGAGGTTGTGTGTTGTGTAGAGGTTGTGTGTTGTGTAGAGGTTGTGTGTTGTGTAGAGGTTGTGTGTTGTGTAGACGTTGTGTGTTGTGTAGACGCTGTGTGTTGTGTAGAGGTTGTGTGTTGTGTAGAGGTTGTGTGTTGTGTAGAGGTTGTGTGTTGTGTAGAGGTTGTGTTTTGTGTAGACGCTGTGTGTCGAGTAGAGGTTGTGTGTTGTGTAGAGGTTGTGTGTTGTGTAGAGGTTGTGTGTTGTGTAGACGTTGTGTGTTGTGTAGACGCTGTGTGTTGTGTAGAGGTTGTGTGTTGTGTAGAGGTTGTGTGTTGTGTAGACGTTGTGTGTTGTGTAGAGGTTGTGTGTTGTGTAGACGTTGTGTGTTGTGTAGACGTTGTGTGTTGTGTAGAGGTTGTGTGTTGTGTAGACGTTGTGTGTCGAGTAGAGGTTGTGTTTTGTGTAGACGCTGTGTGTCGAGTAGAGGTTGTGTGTTGTGTAGACGTTGTGTGTTGTGTAGAGGTTGTGTGTTGTGTAGACGTTGTGTGTTGTGTAGAGGTTGTGTGTTGTGTAGAGGTTGTGTGTTGTGTAGAGGTTGTGTGTTGTGTAGAGGTTGTGTGTTGTGTAGAGGTTGTGTGTTGTGGAGAGGTTGTGTGTTGTGTAGAGGTTTTGTGTTGTGTAGACGTTGTGTGTTGTGTAGAGGTTGTGTGATGTGTAGAGGTGTGTTGTGTAGAGGTTGTGTGTTGTGTAGAGGTTGTGTGTTGTGTGGAGGTTGTGTAGTCAGCACCAATGCAGCGAAGTGGCCACAACGAGGGCGGTGTGTGGGGGGGCGCAGCGTCCTGCTTAGCGTCTGCATTGTGTGCCTCCTGCTGCTGTTGTTGGTGTTGTTGTTGTTAGTTCTATTTTCGTTGTTATAGTGTTGGTGTTGGTGTTATTTTCGTTGTCATTATTTTCGCTGCTGTTATTTTCGTTGTTGTTGGTAGTGCAGTTCTTGTATTGTTGGTTTTGCACTGATATTTTGTTGGTGCTGTTGGTGTTGTGCTGTTGGTGCTGTGCTGTTGGTGCTGTGCTGTTGGTGATGTGCTGTTGGTGCTGTGCTGTTGGTGCTGTGCTGTTGGTGTTGTGCTGTTGGTGCTGTGCTGTTGGTGCTGTGCTGTTGGTGCTGTGCTGTTGGTGTTGTGCTGTTGGTGCTGTGCTGTTGGTGCTGTGCTGTTGGTGCTGTGCTGTTGGTGATGTGCTGTTGGTGCTGTGCTGTTGGTGCTGTGCTGTTGGTGCTGTGCTGTTGGTGCTGTGCTGTTGGTGCTGTGCTGTTGGTGCTGTGCTGTTGGTGCTGTACTGTTGGTGCTGTGCTGTTAGTGCTGTGCTGTTGGTGCTGTGCTGTTGGTGCTGTGCTCTTGGTGCTGTGCTGTTGGTGCTGTGCTGTTGGTGCTGTGCTGTTGGTGCTGTGCTGTTGGTGCTGTGCTGTTGGTGCTGTGCTGTTGGTGCTGTGCTGTTGGTGCTGTGCTATTGGTGCTGTGCTGTTGGTGCTGTGCTGTTGGTGCTGTGCTATTGGTGCTGTGCTGTTGGTGCTGTGCTGTTGGTGCTGTGCTGTTGGTGCTGTGCTGTTGGTGCTGTGCTGTTGGTGCTGTGCTGTTGGTGCTGTGCTATTGGTGCTGTGCTGTTGGTGCTGTGCTGTTAGTGTTGTGCTGTTGGTGCTGTGCTGTTGGTGCTGTGCTGTTGGTGCTGTGCTGTTGGTGCTGTGCTGTTGGTGCTGTGCTGTTGGTGCTGTGCTGCTGGTGCTGTGCTGTTGGTGCTGTGCTGTTGGTGCTGTGCTGTTGGTGCTGTGCTGTTGGTGCTGTGCTGTTGGTGCTGTGCTGTTGGTGCTGTGCTGTTAGTGTTGTGCTGCTGGTGCTGTGCTGTTGGTGCTGTGCTGTTGGTGTTGTGCTGTTGGGGCTGTGCTGTTAGTGTTAAGCTGCTGGTGTTGTGCTGTTAGTGTTGTGCTGCTGGTGTTGTGCTGTTGGTGTTGTGCTGTTGGTGTTGTGCTGTTGGGGCTGTGCTGTTAGTGTTAAGCTGCTGGTGCTGTGCTGTTGGTGCTGTGCTATTGGTGCTGTGCTGTTGGTGCTGTGCTGTTGGTGCTGTGCTGTTGGTGCTGTGCTGTTGGTGCTGTGCTGTTGGTGCTGTGCTGTTGGTGCTGTGCTGTTGGTGCTGTGCTGTTGGTGTTGTGCTGTTGGGGCTGTGCTGTTAGTGTTAAGCTGCTGGTGTTGTGCTGTTAGTGTTGTGCTGCTGGTGTTGTGCTGTTGGTGTTGTGCTGTTGGTGTTGTGCTGTTGGGGCTGTGCTGTTAGTGTTAAGCTGCTGGTGTTGTGCTGTTAGTGTTAAGCTGCTGGTGTTGTGCTGTTGGTGTTGTGCTGTTGGTGCTGTGCTGTTGGTGCTGTGCTGTTGGTGTTGTGCTGTTAGTGTTGTGCTGCTGGTGTTGTGCTGTTGGTGTTGTGCTGTTGGTGCTGTGCTGTTGGTGCTGTGCTGTTGGTGCTGTGCTGTTGGTGCTGTGCTGTTGGTGCTGTGCTGTTGGTGCTGTGCTGTTGGTGCTGTGCTGTTGGTGCTGTGCTGTTGGTGCTGTGCTGTTGGTGCTGTGCTGTTGGTGCTGTGCTGTTGGTGCTGTGCTGTTGGTGCTGTGCTGTTAGTGTTGTGCTGCTGGTGCTGTGCTGTTGGTGCTGTGCTGTTGGTGTTGTGCTGTTGGGGCTGTGCTGTTAGTGTTAAGCTGCTGGTGTTGTGCTGTTAGTGTTGTGCTGCTGGTGTTGTGCTGTTGGTGTTGTGCTGTTGGTGTTGTGCTGTTGGGGCTGTGCTGTTAGTGTTAAGCTGCTGGTGTTGTGCTGTTAGTGTTAAGCTGCTGGTGTTGTGCTGTTGGTGTTGTGCTGTTGGTGCTGTGCTGTTGGTGCTGTGCTGTTGGTGTTGTGCTGTTAGTGTTGTGCTGCTGGTGTTGTGCTGTTGGTGTTGTGCTGTTGGTGCTGTGCTGTTGGTGCTGTGCTGTTGGTGCTGTGCTGTTGGTGCTGTGCTGTTGGTGCTGTGCTGTTGGTGCTGTGCTGTTGGTGCTGTGCTGTTGGTGCTGTGCTGTTGGTGCTGTGCTGTTGGTGCTGTGCTGTTGGTGCTGTGCTGTTGGTGCTGTGCTGTTGGTGCTGTGCTGTTGGTGCTGTGCTGTTAGTGTTGTGCTGCTGGTGCTGTGCTGTTGGTGCTGTGCTGTTGGTGTTGTGCTGTTGGGGCTGTGCTGTTAGTGTTAAGCTGCTGGTGTTGTGCTGTTAGTGTTGTGCTGCTGGTGTTGTGCTGTTGGTGTTGTGCTGTTGGTGTTGTGCTGTTGGTGCTGTGCTGTTGGTGTTGTGCTGTTAGTGTTGTGCTGTTGGTGCTGTGCTGTTGGTGTTGTGCTGTTGGTGTTGTGCTGTTGGTGTTGTGCTGTTGGTGCTGTGCTGTTGGTGTTGTGCTGTTGGTGTTGTGCTGTTGGTGCTGTGCTGTTGGTGTTGTGCTGTTGGGGCTGTGCTGTTAGTGTTAAGCTGCTGGTGTTGTGCTGTTAGTGTTGTGCTGCTGGTGTTGTGCTGTTGGTGTTGTGCTGTTGGTGTTGTGCTGTTGGTGTTGTGCTGTTGGGGCTGTGCTGTTAGTGTTAAGCTGCTGGTGTTGTGCTGTTAGTGTTGTGCTGCTGGTGTTGTGCTGTTGGTGTTGTGCTGTTGGTGTTGTGCTGTTGGTGCTGTGCTGTTGGTGTTGTGCTGTTAGTGTTGTGCTGTTGGTGTTGTGCTGCTGGTGTTGTGCTGTTGGTGTTGTGCTGTTGGTGTTGTGCTGTTGGTGCTGTGCTGTTGGTGTTGTGCTGTTGGGGCTGTGCTGTTAGTGTTAAGCTGCTGGTGTTGTGCTGTTAGTGTTAAGCTGCTGGTGTTGTGCTGTTGGTGTTGTGCTGCTGGTGTTGTGCTGTTGGTGTTGTGCTGTTGGTGCTGTGCTGTTGGTGTTGTGCTGTTGGGGCTGTGCTGTTAGTGTTAAGCTGCTGGTGTTGTGCTGTTAGTGTTAAGCTGCTGGTGTTGTGCTGTTGGTGTTGTGCTGTTGGCACAACACCAACCCTTCTACATTTTCTGAATGCCTCTTTTTCGTCCATCTCTTTATTTCTTTCGTGTTTTTGTATTTCTCCTTTATTTGTACATATCTAAAGTATTTCTCTATTTGTTCTAAAGTTCCATGTTTGTTCTGTTTTATTCCATTTCTCCTGCGCCTTCCTGTTTCTTCCTTTCTTTTGCATCTTGATGATCCTCTTTCATTTCTCTTGTATTTTTCCATATCTGTTGTATGTATATTTCTATTTCTTCCGTATTTCTCTATCTCGCTTGTTTAACTTTATATCTGCTTTATTTTGTTAACACCTCCATCAACACCCGTCGACACCTGTCAACCCTTATGTCAACACCTTCAGTCAGCAGTCAGCACTCTTGTCTGACACCCTCCATAAGCACCCCGTCAGCATCTGTCAATACCCGTCAACACTTCCTGTCATCACCCCTTGTCAACACCCCCAGTCACACCCCCTGTCAACACCCGTCAACACCCCTAGTCACACCTTCTATCAACACCCCCTGTCAACACCCCCTGTCAACACCCGTCAACACCCCCAGTCACACCTCCTATCAACACCCGTCAACACCCCCTGTCAACACCCGTCAACACCCCCTGTCAACACCCTGCACACCTCCAGACGTGACCAGTCGAGCAAGCGTCAGATTTTCTCTGTGACGGACGGTGTGTTGTGTGGCTGTGTGTGTTGTGTGGCTGTGTGTGTTGTGTGGCTGTGTGTGTTGTGTGGCTGTGTGTGTTGTGTGGCTGTGTATGTTGTGTGGCTGTGTGTGTTGTGTGGCTGTGTGTGTTGTGTGGCTGTGTGTGTTGTGTGGCTGTGTGTGTTGTGTGGCTGTGTGTGTTGTGTGGCTGTGTGTGTTGTGTGGCTGTGTGTGTTGTGTGGCTGTGTGTGTTGTGTGGCTGTGTGTGTTGTGTGGCTGTGTGTGTTGTGTGGCTGTGTGTGTTGTGTGGCTGTGTGTGTTGTGTGGCTGTGTGTGTTGTGTGGCTGTGTGTGTTGTGTGGCTGTGTATGTTGTGTGGCTGTGTGTGTTGTGTGGCTGTGTGTGTTGTGTGGCTGTGTGTGTTGTGTGGCTGTGTGTGTTGTGTGGCTGTGTATGTTGTGTGGCTGTGTGTGTTGTGTGGCTGTGTGTGTTGTGTGGCTGTGTGTGTTGTGTGGCTGTGTGTGTTGTGTGGCTGTGTGTGTTGTGTGGCTGTGTGTGTTGTGTGGCTGTGTGTGTTGTGTGGCTGTGTGTGTTGTGTGGCTGTGTGTGTTGTGTGGCTGTGTGTGTTGTGTGGCTGTGTATGTTGTGTGGCTGTGTGTGTTGTGTGGCTGTGTGTGTTGTGTGGCTGTGTGTGTTGTGTGGCTGTGTGTGTTGTGTGGCTGTGTGTGTTGTGTGGCTGTGTGTGTTGTGTGGCTGTGTGTGTTGTGTGGCTGTGTGTGTTGTGTGGCTGTGTGTGTTGTGTGGCTGTGTGTGTTGTGTGGCTGTGTGTGTTGTGTGGCTGTGTGTGTTGTGTGGCTGTGTGTGTTGTGTGGCTGTGTGTGTTGTGTGGCTGTGTGTGTTGTGTGGCTGTGTGTGTTGTGTGGCTGTGTGTGTTGTGTGGCTGTGTGTGTTGTGTGGCTGTGTGTGTTGTGTGGCTGTGTGTGTGTTGTGTGGCTGTGTGTGTTGTGTGGCTGTGTGTGTTGTGTGGCTGTGTGTGTTGTGTGGCTGTGTGTGTTGTGTGGCTGTGTGTGTTGTGTGGCTGTGTGTGTTGTGTGGCTGTGTGTGTTGTGTGGCTGTGTGTGTTGTGTGGCTGTGTGTTGTGTGGCTGTGTGTGTTGTGTGGCTGTGTGTGTTGTGTGGCTGTGTGTGTTGTGTGGCTGTGTGTGTTGTGTGGCTGTGTGTGTTGTGTGGCTGTGTGTGTTGTGTGGCTGTGTGTGTTGTGTGGCTGTGTGTGTTGTGTGGCTGTGTGTGTTGTGTGGCTGTGTGTGTTGTGTGGCTGTGTGTGTTGTGTGGCTGTGTGTGTTGTGTGGCTGTGTGTGTTGTGTGGCTGTGTGTGTTGTGTGGCTGTGTGTGTTGTGTGGCTGTGTGCGTTGTGTGGCTGTGTGTGTTGTGTGGCTGTGTGTGTTGTGTGGCTGTGTGTGTTGTGTGGCTGTGTGTGTTGTGTGGCTGTGTGTGTGTTGTGTGGCTGTGTGTGTTGTGTGGCTGTGTGTGTTGTGTGGCTGTGTGTGTTGTGTGGCTGTGTGTGTTGTGTGGCTGTGTGTGTTGTGTGGCTGTGTGTGTTGTGTGGCTGTGTGCGTTGTGTGGCTGTGTGCGTTGTGTGGCTGTGTGTGTTGTGTGGCTGTGTGTGTTGTGTGGCTGTGTGTGTTGTGTGGCTGTGTGTGTTGTGTGGCTGTGTGTGTTGTGTGGCTGTGTGTGTTGTGTGGCTGTGTGTGTTGTGTGGCTGTGTGTGTTGTGTGGCTGTGTGCGTTGTGTAGCTGTGTGTGTTGTGTGGCTGTGTGTGTTGTGTGGCTGTGTGTGTTGTGTGGCTGTGTGTGTTGTGTGGCTGTGTGTGTTGTGTGGCTGTGTGTGTTGTGTGGCTGTGTGTGTTGTGTGGCTGTGTGTGTTGTGTGGCTGTGTGTGTTGTGTGGCTGTGTGTGTTGTGTGGCTGTGTGTGTTGTGTGGCTGTGTGTGTTGTGTGGCTGTGTGTGTTGTGTGGCTGTGTGTTGTGTGGCTGTGTGTGTTGTGTGGCTGTGTGTGTTGTGTGGCTGTGTGTGTTGTGTGGCTGTGTGTGTTGTGTGGCTGTGTGTGTTGTGTGGCTGTGTGTGTTGTGTGGCTGTGTGCGTTGTGTGGCTGTGTGTGTTGTGTGGCTGTGTGTGTTGTGTGGCTGTGTGCGTTGTGTGGCTGTGTGTGTTGTGTGGCTGTGTGTGTTGTGTGGCTGTGTGTGTTGTGTGGCTGTGTGTGTTGTGTGGCTGTGTGTGTTGTGTGGCTGTGTGTGTTGTGTGGCTGTGTGTGTTGTGTGGCTGTGTGTGTTGTGTGGCTGTGTGTGTTGTGTGGCTGTGTATGTTGTGTGGCTGTGTGTGTTGTGTGGCTGTGTGTGTTGTGTGGCTGTGTGTGTTGTGTGGCTGTGTGTTGTGTGGCTGTGTGTGTTGTGTGGCTGTGTGTGTTGTGTGGCTGTGTGTGTTGTGTGGCTGTGTGTGTTGTGTGGCTGTGTGTGTTGTGTGGCTGTGTGTGTTGTGTGGCTGTGTGTGTTGTGTGGCTGTGTGTGTTGTGTGGCTGTGTGTGTTGTGTGGCTGTGTATGTTGTGTGGCTGTGTGTGTTGTGTGGCTGTGTGTGTTGTGTGGCTGTGTATGTTGTGTGGCTGTGTGTGTTGTGTGGCTGTGTGTGTTGTGTGGCTGTGTGTGTTGTGTGGCTGTGTGTGTTGTGTGGCTGTGTGTGTTGTGTGGCTGTGTGTGTTGTGTGGCTGTGTGTGTTGTGTGGCTGTGTGCGTTGTGTGGCTGTGTGCGTTGTGTGGCTGTGTGCGTTGTGTGGCTGTGTGTGTTGTGTGGCTGTTTGTGTTGTGTGGCTGTGTGTGTTATGTGGCTGTGTGTGTTGGGTGGCTGTGTGTGTTGTGTGGCTGTTTGTGTTGTGTGGCTGTGTGTGTTATGTGGCTGTGTGTGTTGTGTGGCTGTGTGTGTTATGTGGCTGTGTGTGTTGTGTGGCTGTGTGCGTTGTGTGGCTGTGTGTGTTGTGTGGCTGTGTGTGTTGTGTGGCTGTGTGTGTTGTGTGGCTGTGTGTTGTGTGGCTGTGTGTGTTGTGTGGCTGTGTGTGTTGTGTGGCTGTGTGCGTTATGTGGCTGTGTGTGTTGTGTGGCTGTGTGTGTTATGTGGCTGTGTGTGTTGTGTGGCTGTGTGCGTTGTGTGGCTGTGTGTGTTGTGTGGCTGTGTGTGTTGTGTGGCTGTGTGTGTTGTGTGGCTGTATGTGTTGTGTGGCTGTTTGTGTTGTGTGGCTGTGTGTGTTGTGTGGCTGTGTGTGTTGTGTGGCTGTGTGTGTTGTGTGGCTGTTTGTGTTGTGTGGCTGTGTGTGTTATGTGGCTGTGTGTGTTGGGTGGCTGTGTGTGTTGTGTGGCTGTGTGTGTTGTGTGGCACAACAGCAGTGCATTTTCTTTTGTAAGTAAAAGAATGACTACATTTCTGTATATTAAAGCGTGCGAAAGGGAGAGCATGATGCGTATCTAGCACAGTAAGGGAACCTGTTTCCAGTTTCGTCGTGTGTCCAATTCTCAGGTGTTGGCGAGCAGCAACTCTAATCTGAACTTTTTTAATTGACAACTTGACCCTCGCGTCAAGTTTCCTGTTGAAGTTGGGATTGAAATTTGAGAACTTTGGGAAACTTTGTGTGAGAGCGTCGCCGCTGTGGGAGGGTGCCTCCTTTGGTCTTAGTAAAATGTTCTTTTTTTGATATTTGCCACAGGTAACGATGAACACGTGCCCTGCGTATTGGCACACATATGTACCACTAGGTAAATTGTTCATTTATGTACCGGGGTTAATGAATGGCATTTCATCTGTTTCACGCCCTTTTTATAAAAAAGCTTTAGCATACTAGGTGGAATGTTATCGTGAAATTATACTTTTCATATTGTTGTAGATAGAATAAAAATGTACTCCATTTGTAAAGTCGATTTCCCTATTCTGCTACTTACAACCTCACCCAACTAACCGTTATCGAACGTGAAAACGCGGTAAAGGTGTTAAAGGTGTGAAACCTTCACGAGAAAATGCTTAATAATTACCTCAAAGGTTTCCTCTTTTTCATCGTATTTACTTATTTCGTAAATTTTTATCGTTTTTATTTCTTAAATTTGTTAAAATATTTATTTCGTATATTTTTTATCGTAATCATTTCGTAAATTTGTTAAAATATTTATTTCGTAAATGTTTTATCGTACTTATTTATTCCGTAAATTTTATCATTGTCTCTAATGAGTGAATGGTATAACTGTGAACAATACTTTGCTAATGAAGTATTGGAGAAAATCTCCAAGATGTACAAACAACTCCATGATATTCTACACCCAAATAACGCACATTCTGTTTGTACATACTTACTTATGTTCTGTTTTGCACGTATATAATAATACTTTCATAAATATATGTAAATATTATCTGTTTTGCACAGTGAAGCATTTAGATAATGGTTTCGAATCCCGTAGACTTTTGTGTGGTAATATTCCAAACTGTAGGCGAAAACTACGTAGACTTTTTCAGACAATTGGAATCGAAATTCATTTATTAAACTACGTTTTTCTGCGTTGAATGATAAAGTAATTATTATTACACTTTTATTTGAAAATTCACAACTTCTTAGTTGAAAATTGTCTTGAAAACTCCCTTCTCCCCGTTGGGAAAAGGGAGAACTCAGCTACAAATCCCCACTCCTCCAAGGTGTCGGAAATGGGTACCGGCTTGACCGGAGGTAACCGTCATTGCGTCCTGGTGTTAGTTATGAGGCATTTGAAAAACCTACGTAGAAGATGATATGTATCAGGCTTGGTTGGAATAAAGCATCCTTTTTTTCTTCATAAAATGTTGATATTAATGAGCCTATTAAAGATTGGTTGCGTTAGTCATTGTCCGGAGACTCAGGTCCACAGTTATTGTGGGTGTAAGTGTGCCTGAGGCATGGAGCTACTCTTGAAAAAATTCTCGCATGAATCTTTATCCGATTTTTAAAACTATTCATGCTAAATTTTGTGTGCTAAAAATGACTTGAATCTTTGAATTTTTTGATGTTTCTTCAGTGTAGCAAACTTAAATTGGTTTAATCGGGCAGAATTGTTTTATTCTTCGCTTTTTCATACTACCTTGCATGGTTTATATGAGTAAATTCATATATTCCTAGTGAAGCTAAAAAAAGGTGGTTTACGTTACGATATTATTTTGGTTATGAGTAAAAAATTCATTAATGAAAATAATACGACAAATTCATTTCATCCGTCGTACTTTTCTGATGCATAAATTATTTTTACTCTGCTTGAGAACCTACGCAGCAAGTAATGAAATTGGATGTGCGACTACCGTAGATATGTTCTATTTCATGTTCAATTATCGGGCGAAAGTCTACGGTAAACTTTTCCCAATTTCAAAGTATCATTGGCGAAGTATATAGCACAACGGATTCAAGTGGACTGCTAAATCAAGCTTACATTTGGGACATGACACCAGAGAGCTTGGGCATTTTTCTTGGGCTCCACCATCACGGGTCCCCTATGCTGCATTTGCAGTAGAGTCTAAAATGGATTCGTATCCAAGCCTCTCTGCTCCTTGTGCTAGGATATGTAGTATTGCTGCTGCACGCAGGTTTCTTCACAAATTGTGCTCACTATTATGCATTCCTTATGCTTCATTTAGTATAGAGTTCAAAACTAGATTCATATCCGAGCCTCACTGCTCCTTGTATCCCGTGCTAGGCCATGTAGCACTGCTGCTCTATAAGCTTCCCCCGTGCTAGGCCATGTAGTACTGCTGCTCTATATATAAGCTTCCCCCGTGCTAGGCCATGTAGCACTACTGCTCTAGAAGCTTTCCCCGTGCTAGGCCATGTAGCACTGCTGCTCTAGAAGCATTCCTCGCTACTTGGGCGCTAATAACGTCGGCTAGCACAAAGAACGGCCTCCTCTGGTGAGGTGACCGCACTCTGGAATAAAGACACCGGCCCGGCAGCGCTGGCGGCCGTCGGATGCCCGGCTTAAAGAGGACGCTTAAACGGCGCAAATGTTTTGGCAACTTGCCACTGTTTGCCACTGTTGCCACACTGGCGACGGTGTAAAGAGAGGGAGAGAGTGAGTAAGAGAGTGTGGGTGAGAGTGATACAGTGAGAGAGTGAGGGAGAATGAGAAGGAGAAAGAGTGTGTTTATGAGTGAGAGTGAGAGGGAGAGAGTGAGAGAAAGAGTGTGTATATGAGTGAGAGGGAGAGAGTGAGAGAAAGAGTGTGTATATGAGTGAGAGTGAGAGAGGAAGAAAAAGAGAAAAAGAGTGAGTGAGAGAGAGATCTAACCAAGGAATCGGACCAAGGATGCCTGAGTGGCATATGTCGTAACGCAAATGCTATGTCAAGAAAATTGAGTCCCTAAAATTGAGATAGAATATCTAACTGCAGATTGGATCTATGTAGACCAGGGGTGTCAGGGAGACTTACGTTGTGGCGGAAACGTCAAGGATATTTTGACCCTAAATACTAATTACGCACGGTCACTTTTAACACTTGATTGAGTGCTCTTCATGGTAGTGTATGTGAAGAATTACGCGCGGTTACTTTTAACTAATACTTACTTTTAATACTAAATACGCACGGTTGACGCGAAGAATGACCATTAGGCAACAATGGTGAGGCCTCTGCCGCAGTCCTGGTTTACTTGACATAAGTCCTGGTTCGCTGCTACGTGCAACACTACGAAGAACTCATGTCTAGGACAGGGGTTCTCAAAGTGGGGTCCGCAAATTAAAACGAATTCAACAGTGGATGTGCATATATATATTATAATTAAAATATATAAATATTTAAATACATACATATATATTAAAATATATAAATATTAAAAATGGTCCTTGGTTGAAAAAAGTTTGAGAACCCGTGGTCTAGGAGACGTGTTGGACGTATGAAGGCATATGTATGCCACCGCACTGCCGTGTACGTCTCGAGTGGTGGTTTGGTTTGGCGAACGAACTTTTTGACATTTAAGAATTTTGGATCCGTTATTTTGATTTTTGACATAGGGTTTTATTTTTTTTTTAAACTTTGCTTTAATACCGTGATTTTAAATTTTCGTACCTGATTTGTTTTTGCTACCGTTTTTTTTTAACTCATTAACGAAATGTACCGAACTAAATTAGCTAAGTGCTGTGTTAGAAAATAACTCGGTCGTTATTGAGTACTTGTGTTATTGTATCGAGCATCACGCTGTCCTGGCATCACCTGGCCGTGCATCACGCTGCCCTGGCATCACCTGGCCGTGCATCACGCTGCCCTGGCATCACTTGGCCGTGCATCACGCTGCCCTGGCATCACCTGGCCGTGCATCACGCTGCCCTGGCATCACCTGGCCGTGCATCACGCTGTCCTGGCATCACCTGGCCGTGCATGACGCTGCCCTGGCATCACCTGCCATGCATCTCGCTGCCCTGGCATCACCTGGCCGTGCATCACGCTGCCCTGGCATCACCTGGCTGTGCATCACGCTGCCCTGGCATCACCTGGCCGTGCATCACGCTGCCCTGGCATCACCTGGCCGTGCATCACGCTGCCCTGGCATCACCTGGCCGTGCATCACGCTGCCCTGGCATCACCTGGCCGTGCATCACGCTGTCCTGGCATCACCTGACCGTGCATCACGCTGTCCTGGCATCACCTGGCCGTGCATGACGCTGCCCTGGCATCACCTGGCCGTGCATCACGCTGTCCTGGCATCACCTGGCCGTGCATGACGCTGCCCTGGCATCACCTGGCCGTGCATCACGCAGCCCTGGCATCACCTGGCCGTGCATCACGCTGTCCTGGCATCACCTGGCCGTGCATGACGCTGCCCTGGCATCACCTGGCCGTGCATCACGCTGTCCTGGCATCACCTGGCCGTGCATGACGCTGCCCTGGCATCACCTGGCCGTGCATCACGCTGTCCTGGCATCACCTGGCCGTGCATGACGCTGCCCTGGCATCACCTGGCCGTGCATCACGCTGTCCTGGCATCACCTGGCCGTGCATCACGCTGTCCTGGCATCACCTGGCCGTGCATGACGCTGCCCTGGCATCACCTGGCCGTGCATGACGCTGTCCTGGCATCACCTGGCCGTGCATCACGCTGTCCTGGCATCACCTGGCCGTGCATCACGCTGTCCTGGCATCACCTGGCCGTGCATGACGCTGCCCTGGCATCACCTGGCCGTGCATCACGCTGTCCTGGCATCACCTGGCCGTGCATGACGCTGTCCTGGCATCACCTGGCCGTGCATGACGCTGTCCTGGCATCACCTGGCCGTGCATCACGCTGCCCTGGCATCACCTGGCCGTGCATGACGCTGTCCTGGCATCACCTGGCCGTGCATCACGCTGTCCTGGCATCACCTGGCCGTGCATGACGCTGTCCTGGCATCACCTGGCCGTGCATCACGCTGCCCTGGCATCACCTGGCCGTGCATCACGCTGTCCTGGCATCACCTGGCCGTGCATGACGCTGTCCTGGCATCACCTGGCCGTGCATGACGCTGTCCTGGCATCACCTGGCCGTGCATGACGCTGTCCTGGCATCACCTGGCCGTGCATCACGCTGTCCTGGCATCACCTGGCCGTGCATGACGCTGTCCTGGCATCACCTGGCCGTGCATGACGCTGCCCTGGCATCACCTGGCCGTGCATCACGCTGTCCTGGCATCACCTGGCCGTGCATCACGCTGTCCTGGCATCACCTGGCCGTGCATGACGCTGTCCTGGCATCACCTGGCCGTGCATGACGCTGCCCTGGCATCACCTGGCCGTGCATGACGCTGTCCTGGCATCACCTGGCCGTGCATCACGCTGTCCTGGCATCACCTGGCCGTGCATGACGCTGCCCTGGCATCACCTGGCCGTGCATGACGCTGCCCTGGCATCACTTGGCCGTGCATCACGCTGCCCTGGCATCACCTGGCCGTGCATCACGCTGCCCTGGCATCACCTGGCCGTGCATCACGCTGTCCTGGCATCACCTGGCCGTGCATGACGCTGTCCTGGCATCACCTGGCCGTGCATCACGCTGTCCTGGCATCACCTGGCCGTGCATGACGCTGCCCTGGCATCACCTGGCCGTGCATGACGCTGCCCTGGCATCACCTGGCCGTGCATCACGCTGTCCTGGCATCACTTGGCCGTGCATCACGCTGCCCTGGCATCACCTGGCCGTGCATGACGCTGTCCTGGCATCACCTGGCCGTGCATGACGCTGCCCTGGCATCACCTGGCCGTGCATGACGCTGCCCTGGCATCACCTGGCCGTGCATCACGCTGCCCTGGCATCACCTGACCGTGCATCACGCTGCCCTGGCATCACCTGGCCGTGCATCACGCTGTCCTTGCATCACCTGGCCGTGCATCACGCTGTCCTTGCATCACCTGACCGTGCATCACGCTGTCCTGGCATCACCTGGCCGTGCATGACGCTGTCCTGGCATCACCTGACCGTGCATCACGCTGTCCTTGCATCACCTGGCCGTGCATGACGCTGCCCTGGCATCACCTGGCCGTGCATCACGCTGTCCTGGCATCACCTGGCCGTGCATGACGCTGTCCTGGCATCACCTGACCGTGCATCACGCTGTCCTTGCATCACCTGGCCGTGCATGACGCTGTCCTGGCATCACCTGGCCGTGCATCACGCTGTCCTGGCATCACCTGACCGTGCATGACGCTGTCCTGGCATCACCTGACCGTGCATCACGCTGTCCTTGCATCACCTGGCCGTGCATGACGCTGTCCTGGCATCACCTGGCCGTGCATCACGCTGTCCTGGCATCACCTGACCGTGCATCACGCTGTCCTTGCATCACCTGGCCGTGCATCACGCTGCCCTGGCATCACCTGGCCGTGCATCACGCTGTCCTGGCATCACCTGGCCGTGCATCACGCTGCCCTGGCATCACCTGGCCGTGCATCACGCTGTCCTGGCATCACCTGGCCGTGCATCACGCTGCCCTGGCATCACCTGACCGTGCATCACGCTGCCCTGGCATCACCTGGCCGTGCATCACGCTGTCCTGGCATCACCTGACCGTGCATCACGCTGTCCTTGCATCACCTGGCCGTGCATGACGCTGCCCTGGCATCACCTGGCCGTGCATCACGCTGTCCTTGCATCACTTGGCCGTGCATCACGCTGTCCTTGCATCACCTGACCGTGCATCACGCTGTCCTTGCATCACCTGGCCGTGCATCACGCTGCCCTGGCATCACCTGGCCGTGCATCACGCTGCCCTGGCATCACCTGACCGTGCATCACGCTGCCCTGGCATCACCTGACCGTGCATCACGCTGTCCTTGCATCACCTGACCGTGCATCACGCTGCCCTGGCATCACCTGACCGTGCATCACGCTGCCCTGGCATCACCTGGCCGTGCATCACGCTGCCCTGGCATCACCTGACCGTGCATCACGCTGCCCTGGCATCACCTGGCCGTGCATCACGCTGCCCTGGCATCACCTGACCGTGCATCACGCTGCCCTGGCATCACCTGACCGTGCATCACGCTGTCCTTGCATCACCTGGCCGTGCATCACGCTGTCCTTGCATCACCTGGCCGTGCATCACGCTGTCCTTGCATCACCTGACCGTGCATCACGCTGTCCTTGCATCACCTGACCGTGCATCACGCTGTCCTTGCATCACCTGACCGTGCATCACGCTGTCCTTGCATCACCTGGCCGTGCATCACGCTGTCCTTGCATCACCTGGCCGTGCATCACGCTGCCCTGGCATCACCTGGCCGTGCATGACGCTGCCCTGGCATCACCTGGCCGTGCATCACGCTGTCCTTGCATCACCTGACCGTGCATCACGCTGTCCTTGCATCACCTGGCCGTGCATGACGCTGCCCTGGCATCACCTGGCCGTGCATCACGCTGTCCTTGCATCACCTGGCCGTGCATGACGCTGCCCTGGCATCACCTGGCCGTGCATCACGCTGTCCTGGCATCACCTGGCCGTGCATCACGCTGCCCTGGCATCACCTGGCCGTGCATCACGCTGCCCTGGCATCACCTGGCCGTGCATGACGCTGCCCTGGCATCACCTGGCCGTGCATGACGCTGCCCTGGCATCACCTGACCGTGCATCACGCTGCCCTGGCATCACCTGACCGTGCATCACGCTGCCCTGGCATCACCTGGCCGTGCATCACGCTGTCCTGGCATCACCTGGCCGTGCATCACGCTGTCCTGGCATCACCTGGCCGTGCATCACGCTGCCCTGGCATCACCTGACCGTGCATCACGCTGTCCTGGCATCACCTGGCCGTGCATCACGCTGCCCTGGCATCACCTGGCCGTGCATCACGCTGTCCTGGCATCACCTGGCCGTGCATCACGCTGTCCTGGCATCACCTGGCCGTGCATGACGCTGTCCTGGCATCACCTGGCCGTGCATCACGCTGTCCTTGCATCACCTGACCGTGCATCACGCTGTCCTGGCATCACCTGGCCGTGCATCACGCTGTCCTGGCATCACCTGACCGTGCATCACGCTGTCCTGGCATCACCTGACCGTGCATCACGCTGTCCTGGCATCACCTGGCCGTGCATCACGCTGTCCTGGCATCACCTGACCGTGCATCACGCTGTCCTGGCATCACCTGGCCGTGCATCACGCTGTCCTGGCA
This sequence comes from Morinoia aosen, assembly GCA_030386875.1. Classification (NCBI taxonomy): domain Eukaryota; kingdom Metazoa; phylum Arthropoda; class Malacostraca; order Amphipoda; family Talitridae; genus Morinoia; species Morinoia aosen. The sequence continues at coordinate 7,751,570 of CM059557.1, read as the reverse complement.
TCACCTGGCCGTGCATCACGCTGTCCTGGCATCACCTGACCGTGCATCACGCTGCCCTGGCATCACCTGACCGTGCATCACGCTGTCCTGGCATCACCTGGCCGTGCATCACGCTGTCCTGGCATCACCTGGCCGTGCATCACGCTGCCCTGGCATCACCTGGCCGTGCATCACGCTGTCCTTGCATCACCTGACCGTGCATCACGCTGTCCTGGCATCACCTGGCCGTGCATCACGCTGCCCTGGCATCACCTGGCCGTGCATCACGCTGCCCTGGCATCACCTGGCCGTGCATCACGCTGCCCTGGCATCACCTGACCGTGCATCACGCTGTCCTGGCATCACCTGGCCGTGCATCACGCTGCCCTGGCATCACCTGGCCGTGCATCACGCTGTCCTGGCATCACCTGGCCGTGCATCACGCTGTCCTGGCATCACCTGGCCGTGCATCACGCTGCCCTGGCATCACCTGACCGTGCATCACGCTGTCCTGGCATCACCTGGCCGTGCATCACGCTGTCCTGGCATCACCTGGCCGTGCATCACGCTGCCCTGGCATCACCTGGCCGTGCATCACGCTGCCCTGGCATCACCTGCCGTGCATCACGCTGCCCCGGCATCACCTGCCGTGCATGACGCTGCCCTGGCATCACCTGGCCGTGCATCACGTTGCCCTGGCATCACCTGGCCGTGCATCACGCTGCCCTGGCATCACCTGGCCGTGCATCACGCTGCCCTGGCATCACTTGGCCGTGCATCACGCTGCCCTGGCATCACCTGGCCGTGCATCACGCTGCCCTGACATCACCTGGCCGTGCATCACGCTGCCCTGGCATCACCTGGCCGTGCATCACGCTGCCCTGGCATCACCTGGCCGTGCATCACGCTGTCCTTGCATCACCTGACCGTGCATCACGCTGTCCTGGCATCACCTGGCCGTGCATGACGCTGCCCTGGCATCACCTGGCCGTGCATCACGCTGTCCTGGCATCACCTGGCCGTGCATGACGCTGCCCTGGCATCACCTGGCCGTGCATCACGCAGCCCTGGCATCACCTGGCCGTGCATCACGCTGCCCTGGCATCACCTGCCATGCATCTCGCTGCCCTGGCATCACCTGGCCGTGCATCACGCTGCCCTGGCATCACCTGGCCGTGCATCTCGCTGCCCTGGCATCACCTGGCCGTGCATCTCGCTGCCCTGGCATCACCTGGCCGTGCATCACATCACGCTGCCCTGGCATCGCCTGGCCTTGCATCACGCTGCCCTGGCATCACCTGGCCGTGCATCACTTCACGCTGCCCTGGCATAACCTGGCCGTGCATCACGCTGCCCTGGCATCACCTGGCCGTGCATCTCGCTGCCCTGGCATCACCCGGCCGTGCATCACATCACGCTGCCCTGGCATCACCTGGCCGTGCATCACGCTGCCCTGGCATCACCTGGCCGTGAATCACCTAATCAGCTGATGGAGGCCTGGGCAGGCGTAGGCCTAAATTACGCTCCATCCCTGATTTTGGGGCCTAATTCGCAATATTGAAGACGGGGGAGTGGGGGCTCAGGAGGGGGGGGGATGGGGCGAGTGGGGAGTGGGGGAGAGGAGTAAGTGGGGAACAGATGGGGCTGTGGAACACACCCTCTTGGGGAAATGTTGATTTATCAATAATTGTTATGGTAGTGTGTTGTTTGTGTGTGGCGTGTTGTGTGTGTGTTGTGTGTGTGGTGTGGGGTGTTGTGTGTGTGTTGTGTGTGTGTTGTGTTGTGTGTGTGTTGTGGGTGTGGCGTGTTGTGTGTGTGTTGTGGGTGTGGCGTGTTGTGTGTGTGTTGTGTGTGTGGTGTGGGGTGTTGTGTGTGTGTTGTGTGTGTGTTGTGTTGTGGGTGTGGCGTGTTGTGTGTGTGTTGTGGGTGTGGTGTGGGGTGTTGTGTGTGTGTTGTGTTGTGTGTGTGTTGTGGGTGTGGCGTGTTGTGTGTGTGTTGTGGGTGTGGTGTGGGGTGTTGTGTGTGTGTTGTGAGTGTGTTGTTTGTGTGTGGCGTGTTGTGTGTGTGTTGTGGGTGTGGTGTGGGGTGTTGTGTGTGTGTTGTGTTGTGTGTGTGTTGTGGGTGTGGCGTGTTGTGTGTGTGTTGTGGGTGTGGTGTGGGGTGTTGTGTGTGTGTTGTGAGTGTGTTGTTTGTGTGTGGCGTGTTGTGGGTGTGGTGTGTTGTGTGTGGCGTGTTGTGTGTGTGTTGTGGGTGTGGTGTGGGGTGTTGTGTGTGTGTTGTGAGTGTGGTGTGTTGTGTGTGTGTTGTGGGTGTGGCGTGTTGTGTGTGTGTTGTAGGTGTGGTGTGTTGTGGGTGTGGTGTGGTGTGTTGTGCTTGTGTTGTGGGTGTGGCGTGTTGTGTGTGTAATGTGGGTGTGGTGTGTGTGTGTTGTGTGGTGTGGTGTGGCATGTTGTGTGTGTTGTGGGTGTGGCGTGTTGTGTGTGTGTTGTGGGTGTGGTGTGGGGTGTTGTGTGTGTGTTGTGAGTGTGGTGTGTTGTGTGTGTGTTGTGGGTGTGGCGTGTTGTGTGTGTGTTGTAGGTGTGGTGTGTTGTGGGTGTGTTGTTTGTGTGTGGCGTGTTGTGTGTGTGTTGTGAGTGTGGTGTGGGGTGTTGTGTGTGTGTTGTGAGTGTGGCGTGTTGTGTGTGTGTTGTTTGTGTGTGGCGTGTTGTGTGTGTGTTGTGAGTGTGGTGTGGGGTGTTGTGTGTGTGTTGTGAGTGTGGCGTGTTGTGTGTGTGTTGTGGGTGTGGTGTGGTGTGTTGTGCTTGTGTTGTGGGTGTGGCGTGTTGTGTGTGTAATGTGGGTGTGGTGTGTGTGTTGTGTAGTGTGGTGTGGCATGTTGTGTGTGTTGTGGGTGTGGCGTGTTGTGTGTGTGTTGTAGGTGTGGTGTGTTGTGGGTGTGTTGTTTGTGTGTGGCGTGTTGTGTGTGTGTTGTGAGTGTGGTGTGGGGTGTTGTGTGTGTGTTGTGAGTGTGGCGTGTTGTGTGTGTGTTGTTTGTGTGTGGCGTGTTGTGTGTGTGTTGTGAGTGTGGTGTGGGGTGTTGTGTGTGTTGTGAGTGTGGCGTGTTGTGTGTGTGTTGTGGGTGTGGTGTGGTGTGTTGTGCTTGTGTTGTGGGTGTGGCGTGTTGTGTGTGTAATGTGGGTGTGGTGTGTGTGTTGTGTGGTGTGGTGTGGCATGTTGTGTGTGTTGTGGGTGTGGCGTGTTGTGTGTGTGTTGTAGGTGTGGTGTGTTGTTTGTGTGTTGTGGGTGTGGCGTGTTGTGTGTGTATTGTAGGTGTGGTGTGGCGTATTGTGTGTGTATTGTGGGTGTGGTGTGTGTGTGTTGTGGGTGTGGTGTGTTGTGTGTGTGTTGTGGGTGTGGCGTGTTGTGTGTGTGTTGTAGGTGTGGTGTGTTGTGTGTGTGGCGTGTTGTGTGTGTGTTGTGGGTGTGGTGTGGCGTGTTGTGTGTGTGTTGTGTGTGTGTTGTGTGGTGTGGCGTGTTCTGTGTGTGTTGTGGGTGTGGTGTGTTGTGGGTGTGGTGTGTTGTGTGTGGCGTGTTGTGTGTGTGTTGTGGGTGTGTTGTGGTGCGTTGTGTGGGGCGTGTTGTGTGTGTGTCGTGGGTGTGTTGTTTGTGTGTGGCGTGTTGTGTGTGTGTTGTGAGTGTGGTGTGGGGTGTTGTGTGTGTGTTGTGGGTGTGGTGTGTTGTGTGTGTGTTGTGGGTGTGGCGTGTTGTGTGTGTGTTGTAGGTGTGGTGTGTTGTGGGTGTGGTGTGGTGTGTTGTGCTTGTGTTGTGGGTGTGGCGTGTTGTGTGTGTAATGTGGGTGTGGTGTGTGTGTGTTGTGTGGTGTGGCATGTTGTGTGTGTTGTGGGTGTGGCGTGTTGTGTGTGTAATGTGTGTGTGGTGTGTGTGTGTTGTGTAGTGTGGTGTGGCATGTTGTGTGTGTTGTGGGTGTGGCGTGTTGTGTGTGTGTTGTAGGTGTGGTGTGTTGTTTGTGTGTTGTGGGTGTGGCGTGTTGTGTGTGTGTTGTAGGTGTGGTGTGGTGTGTTGTGTGTGTGTTGTGGGTGTGGTGTGTGTGTGTTGTGGGTGTGGTGTGTTGTGTGTTTGTTGTGGGTGTGGCGTGTTGTGTGTGTGTTGTAGGTGTGGTGTGTTGTGTGTGTGTTGTGGGTGTGGTGTGGCGTGTTGTGTGTGTGTTGTGTGTGTGTTGTGTGGTGTGGCGTGTTCTGTGTGTGTTGTGGGTGTGGTGTGTTGTGTGGGGCGTGTTGTGTGTGTGTTGTATGTGTGGCGTGTTGTGTGTGTGTTGTAGGTGTGGTGTGTTGTGTGTGTGTTGTGGGTGTGGCGTGTTGTGTGTGTGTTGTGGGTGTGGTGTGGCGTGTTGTGTGTGTGTTGTGTGTGTGTTGTGTGGTGTGGCGTGTTCTGTGTGTGTTGTGGGTGTGGCGTGTTGTGTGTGTGTTGTGGGTGTGGTGTGGCGTGTTGTGTGTGTTGTGTGTGTGTTGTGTGGTGTGGCGTGTTCTGTGTGTGTTGTGGGTGTGGTGTGTTGTGTGGGGCGTGTTGTGTGTGTGTTGTATGTGTGGCGTGTTGTGTGTGTGTTGTAGGTGTGGTGTGTTGTGTGTGTGTTGTGGGTGTGGCGTGTTGTGTGTGTGTTGTGGGTGGGGTGTGGCGTGTTGTGTGTGTGTTGTGTGTGTGTTGTGTGGTGTGGCGTGTTCTGAGTGTGTTGTGGGTGAGGTGTGTTGTGTGTGGCGTGTTGTGTGTGTGTTGTATGTGTGGTGTGTTGTGTGTGTGTTGTGGGTGTGGTGTGTTGTGGATGTGGTGTGTTGTGTGTGGCGTGTTATGTGTGTGTTGTGGGTGTGGTGTGTTGTGTGTGCGTTGTGGGTGTGGCGTGTTATGTGCGTGTTGTGTGTGTGTTGTGTGTGGCGTGTTGTGTGTGTTGTGGGTGTGGTGTGTTGTGTGTGGCGTGTTGTGTGTGTGTTGTGGGTGTGTTGTGGTGCATTGTGTTGAACATGTTGTTCATGTTCAGCATGTTGGATGTTGAATTACATTTTGAATGTTGCGATATACACCGCAGCCTAGCCTTTGCTACTCAGTATTTGTTATCCCGTCAAGGTTTTGCAAAGAGGCATCCGTGTTCTTTGTATCCAATTGACAAAACGTAATACTTTTTGACAAAGAGGACCCTGGTTCGATACCAGCCCAGTCTCCGCGATATTTTCACCAGAGTGCAGCTCCTCTGGTCAGTTCAGCAAGCTAAGACGAATAGATGAGGTTAGATCCCGAGAAAATTTTTCACGCATTTAGCCACACTTCATTCACTTCACAACACACTTCACAACACACACACAACACGCCACACACTTCACCCACTTCACAACACACACACAACACACACACAACACGCCACACACTTCACCCACTTTCTTTAGAGAACGAAACTGAAACTTTATTTCTACAACGCGATTACAGTGATGGAGCGTTCCATGAACGAATGGCTATTTTGTGAAGATATTTCTAAGGAGATTTTATATGATTTTTTTGAGGTAATTTCGTTGGCGATTGCACTTATATAGATCGTCTACGACGGAGTTCATTCTCGCTTGTGTAAAGATCAGTTCGTTGTGTCCTGGTCAAGTCAACTTGACTGATGGCATCCCAAATATCAGTTCATTGTGTCCTGGTCAAGTCAACTTGACTGATGGCATCCCAAATATCAGTTCATTGTGTCCTGGTCAAGTCAACTTGACTGGTGGCATCCCAAAGATCAGTTCATTGTGTCCTGGTCAAGTCAACTTGACTGATGGCATCCCAAATATCAGTTCATTGTGTCCTGGTCAAGTCAACTTGACTGGTGGCATCCCAAAGATCAGTTCATTGTGTCCTGGTCAAGTCAACTTGACTGGTGGCACCCCAAAGATCAGTTCATTGTGTCCTGGTCAAGTCAACTTGACTGATGGCATCCCAAATATCAGTTCATTGTGTCCTGGTCAAGTCAACTTGACTGATGGCATCCCAAATATCAGTTCATTGTGTCCTGGTCAAGTCAACTTGACTGGTGGCATCCCAAAGATCAGTTCATTGTGTCCTGGTCAAGTCAACTTGACTGATGGCATCCCAAATATCAGTTCATTGTGTCCTGGTCAAGTCAACTTGACTGGTGGCATCCCAAATATCAGTTCATTGTGTCTTGGTCAAGTCAACTTGACTGATGGCATCCCAAAGATCAGTTCATTGTGTCCTGGTCAAGTCAACTTGACTGGTGGCATCCCAAAGATCAGTTCATTGTGTCCTGGTCAAGTCAACTTGACTGGTGGCATCCCAAAGATCAGTTCATTGTGTCCTGGTCAAGTCAACTTGACTGATGGCATCCCAAATATCAGTTCATTGTGTCCTGGTCAAGTCAACTTGACTGGTGGCATCCCAAATATCAGTTCATTGTGTCCTGGTCAAGTCAACTTGACTGATGGCATCCCAAAGATCAGTTCATTGTGTCCTGGTCAAGTCAACTTGACTGATGGCATCCCAAAGATCAGTTCATTGTGTCCTGGTCAAGTCAACTTGACTGGTGGCATCCCAAAGATCAGTTCATTGTGTCCTGGTCAAGTCAACTTGACTGATGGCATCCCAAATATCAGTTCATTGTGTCCTGGTCAAGTCAACTTGACTGGTGGCATCCCAAATATCAGTTCATTGTGTCCTGGTCAAGTCAACTTGACTGATGGCATCCCAAAGATCAGTTCATTGTGTCCTGGTCAAGTCAACTTGACTGATGGCATCCCAAAGATCAGTTCATTGTGTCCTGGTCAAGTCAACTTGACTGGTGGCATCTCAAAGATCAGTTCATTGTGTCCTGGTCAAGTCAACTTGACTGATGGCATCCCAAAGATCAGTTCATTGTGTCCTGGTCAAGTCAACTTGACTGGTGGCATCCCAAAGATCAGTTCTTTGTGTCCTGGTCAAGTCAACTTGACTGGTGGCATCCCAAAGATCAGTTCTTTGTGTCCTGGTCAAGTCAACTTGACTGGTGGCATCCCAAAGATCAGTTCATTGTGTCCTGGTCAAGTCAACTTGACTGGTCCCAATTTTATGTTCACTGAAAAGGCCAGAAGTGAACTTCTGAAATTTATGTATATGTTTAGCAGTACATGAGTTTAGTAATAAAAAATGAATTTATCGTCGTATAAAGTAGTGCATATGCATTTATGTATGCATTTAGTAGTGTCCTTCTTCTGCTATCTTCCCAGCATTATAACTCTTCTCTCTTGCCTCTTCTTTCTTCCTCTCGCCTTTCTCTTCCATTCTTGCTCCTTCTTCCATTTCTCTCTTCTCTTTTTCCCCTTCCTTTCATTTTTCCCTCTCGTCTTTTTTTTTCCCCTCGCCTCTTCTTTTTCCCCTCGTCTCTCCTTTTTCCCCTCGTCTCTCCTTTTTCCCCTCGCCTCTTCTTTTTCCCCTCGCCTCTTCTTTTTCCCTCCCTTTCATATTTCCCTCTCGTCTCTTTTTTTCCCCTCGCCTCTTCTTTTTCCCTCCCTTTCATATTTCCCTCTCGTCTCTTTTTTTTTCCCTCGCCTCTTCTTTTTCCCTCCCTTTCATATTTCCCTCTTGCCTCTTCTTTTTCCCCTCGCCTCTTCTTTTTCCCTCCCTTTCATATTTCCCTCTTGCCTCTTCTTTTTCCCCTCGCCTCTTCTTTTTATCTTCGCCCCTGTCCTCTTTATCCCTCAGCCTCTTTTTCCTCCTGCCCTCTCTTATTCCCCTCACCTGTTCTCATTTCCCTCTCGCTTTTTCCCTTTCTCCCCTTCGCCTCTTCTCTTCTTCTGTTCTCATTTCAATTTCACCCCCCCCCGCAGTTGGGCTGCGGCCCGGGAAGCTTTTTAGGGATTCCCGCTATCCTCACCGCATTTTGGGAGAAATCGAGCGATCTAGGGGGATCGCCCTTTAGATTGTGGCAACTACGGGGGTGAGAGGAGGGCTGAGGGGCAGTTAAGAGAGGCTATTCCGTGTATTTGTGTATGCATGTGTATATATGCGTATGCATTTGTGTATATGTGTGGGTGCATTTGTGTATGTGTGTAGGCGTGTGTGACACTCTGTGTAAGTGTGCATGCAAGACACAGAGGAAGGCACACAAAAGCCGCCTTGCTACACTATATTTGATGCCATTATAATTCATTCTAGCAACTCTTCATTAACTTACATTAGCTGTTATATAGACACTTGTAGAACCTGGATTTGCTTCGCTATCAGCGTATTTCAAGCGGGAACGCGTCATGAAGAAGAAATAATAAAGAACAAAAATAATACTTACAATTACAACCATAACAACAATAACAATAATACTTGTATTTTTTAATGCATCCTAACTTTTGTACGAGCCTGTGTAGGTACAGGTGTAGTTCACACATGCCTGTATGCTGTGCACTACACAACACACAGCTGAAACACACCTCATTACCAACTCATTAAGCACTCAGCTGCCCGCCACTCTGCCCATTAAGTTCCGCTCACGCGAATTAAGCTTAATTCTTCTGCTAATGCGGCTTCTTCAGCTCAGCTCTACTTAGGTGAACTTAGGCTGAGCTGAGTTGAACTTAGGTGAACTTAGGCTGAGCTGAACTTGAGACGAGGTGAACTTAAAATGAAGTGAACTTGAACTAAGCTGAATTCAGCTGAACTTAGGCAGAGCTGAACTTTGGAGAAGAAGGCTGCACAAAAATGCGCATATCTCTCCCCAGAACAACATGTGCACAACACACCAGCCCAGTTCCTGCCATAATTTCTACCGTGTTTGTTAAGTGTATACAATGTAGACTTTTTTTTAAGGGAGACACTTCATATACATGCATCTAAGTGTCTTCATTGTAGCCTTTATTGTTACGTGAGCGGTGTATATGTGTTTAGATACTCGCTTCTTTTTTGCTTCTTTTGAGCCTATAGGACATTGCGCGGCGTGTTGTGTGTGTGTGTGTGTGTGTGTAAACAAAACGTCACATTAAAATATTTATTGTTAATCAAAAATTACATTCATAGTTGATTTGCTGGCCACTGTTCTCAACACCATTCTCGATTTTGCTTGTGGTCGGTGCTCTAATTTTACCTCTGAAGCCATCTCAGGAACTCCAACCAGATGGCAACACGAGTGGTTTCCTCAGGCTGGCTCGCGTTGCCGCACCAGCTCTTTCCAATTTGGTGTGCGGACGAGATAGATCTACCTCTTGTCAGGGTGGCGGCACCCGGTGGATGTGTAACAGTGTTCAACTGCGAAGGATTCAAGTCCGTGTTAATCGTAGCCTGTGCATCTGCCACTGTCGCCTCTGTCTTCGTAAATTTCCGCTACCACTTCATCTCCTACCTCAAGATCTGGAACTTGGGAGCCAGACCGTCAAGACTATATATCTGCCGATGATGTCGGACATTACGGGGAAGATGGAGTGAGACCTCTGCACCGCCCTCCGGTGCGCCTGTGACCTCGTCGGGTGGACAGCGCACGAGCTCGACTGTAAGCAATGGTGAGACACCGTCCATGAGTAGCGTCGCGGAGTGGTGTGTTGTTACAGTTCAGTGGCCTGCCTAGCGAATCCTTAAATAAATCTGGAGAGATGTAACTTAATTCTATTAATTGCGGCCTCGTGCCCTTAATTCTATTAATTGCGGCCTCGTGCCCTTAATTCTATTAATTGCGGCCTCGTGCCCTTAATTCTATTAATTGCGGCCTCGTGCCCTTAATTCTATTAATTGCGGCCTCGTGCCCTTAATTCTATTAATTGCGGCCTTGTGCCGTTCATTCATTTACCTATTTATCTCGTTTTGTGGCCTTGTGCCCTTTTCAACGTAAATATCTCGTTTTGTGGCCTTGTGCCCTTTCCAACGTATTTCAATTGCTTATCAGTCTCTCCTTCGACAGTAGTCGTGGCAATTCGGGCACCGGGGGAGCGCTACTCGAGACGATGCCCAACCGGCCTGATCTCCATCCCTCCGGTCCATAGTTGGGATTTCAACCCGATCGATCTTCTTAGCGTTTTCTAAACGCTAGTGCCAGTAAACGATCTTTCGCTCTATTCTATTTTTTATCCCTGCTATAGTTGTCATGGCATAATTTTTGTCAGTGTGTGACGGGTGGTGAGCGTATCGTGCGTGATATATGAAACCAGGCTCTGTTACGGTGACAATATCAGGTACTGTTACGACAGTGACAATACCAGGCTGTTACGGTGACAATATCAGGCGCTGCTACAGTGACAATACCAGGCTGTTACGGTGACAATATCAGGTACTGTTACGACAGTGACAATATCAGGCTGTTACGGTGACAATATCAGGCGCTGCCACAGTGACAATACCAGGCTGTTACGGTGACAATATCAGGTACTGTTACGACAGTGACAATATCAGGCTGTTACGGTGACAATATCAGGCGCTGCTACAGTGACAATACCAGGCTGTTACGGTGACAATATCAGGTACTGTTACGACAGTGACAATATCAGGCTGTTACGGTGACAATATCAGGCGCTGCTACAGTGACAATACCAGGCTGTTACGGTGACAATATAAGGTACTGTTACGACAGTGACAATATCAGGCTGTTGAAGTTACAAGATCAGGGGCTGTTACGGTGACAATACCAGGCTGTTACGGTGACAATATCAGGTACTGTTACGACAGTTACAATATCAGGCTGTTAAAGTTACAAGATCAGGGGCTGTTACGGTGACAATACCAGGCTGTTACGGTGACAATATCAGGTACTGTTACGACAGTGACAATATCAGGCTGTTACGGTGACAATATCAGGCGCTGCCACAGTGACAATACCAGGCTGTTACGGTGACAATATCAGGTACTGTTACGACAGTGACAATATCAGGCTGTTACGGTGACAATATCAGGCGCTGCCACAGTGACAATACCAGGCTGTTACGGTGACAATATCAGGTACTGTTACGACAGTGACAATATCAGGCTGTTACGGTGACAATATCAGGCGCTGCTACAGTGACAATACCAGGCTGTTACGGTGGCAATATCAGGTACTGTTACGACAGTGACAATATCAGGCTGTTACGGTGACAATATCAGGCGCTGCTACAGTGACAATACCAGGCTGTTACGGTGACAATATAAGGTACTGTTACGACAGTGACAATATCAGGCTGTTGAAGTTACAAGATCAGGGGCTGTTACGGTGACAATACCAGGCTGTTACGGTGACAATATCAGGTACTGTTACGACAGTTACAATATCAGGCTGTTAAAGTTACAAGATCAGGGGCTGTTACGGTGACAATACCAGGCTGTTACGGTGACAATACCAGGCTGTTACGGTGACAATATCAGGTACTGTTACGACAGTGACAATATCAGGCTGTTACGGTGACAATATCAGGCGCTGCTACAGTGACAATACCAGGCTGTTACGGTGACAATATCAGGTACTGTTACGACAGTGACAATATCAGGCTGTTACGGTGACAATATCAGGCGCTGCTACAGTGACAATACCAGGCTGTTACGGTGACAATATAAGGTACTGTTACGACAGTGACAATATCAGGCTGTTGAAGTTACAAGATCAGGGGCTGTTACGGTGACAATACCAGGCTGTTACGGTGACAATATCAGGTACTGTTACGACAGTTACAATATCAGGCTGTTAAAGTTACAAGATCAGGGGCTGTTACGGTGACAATACCAGGCTGTTACGGTGACAATATCAGGTACTGTTACGACAGTGACAATATCAGGCTGTTACGGTGACAATATCAGGCGCTGATACAGTGACAATACCAGGCTGTTACGGTGACAATATCAGGCGCTGCTACAGTGACAATACCAGGCTGTTACGGTGACAATATCAGGCGCTGCTACAGTGAAAATATCAGGCGGTTACGGTAACATCAGGCGCTGTTACAACAGTGACAATATCAGGCTGTTAAAGTAACAATATCAGGCTGTTACGGTGCCAATATCAGGCGCTGTTACAATATCATGCTGTTAAAGTTACAATATCAGGCTGTTGAAGTTACAATATCAGGCGCTGTTACAATAACTTGCTAAAAGCACAAAGTCAGCAATTCGCCGTTCAATAAATCGGTCCCATGAGCTTTAACTGCCCAAGGTCGTCCTCGAAGCAATCGACCTTGAAATTCTGGCACTCAAAAGATTACCGTCGAATCCGAGCGGAGCGATTCGAAGTGAACTCAATAACTTCATATTGACACTTTGACTGCGGGCGCTAATTTGAACTTCAACTTTCAACTCAAGTTCAAAGTCAATGGTAGTGAGCAATGTTGGAAATGGCCAACATCGCTCCTTCATTTAGTTTTGATTAAGTATTTTAGAAAATAGAGTTTGTGACTACTGGTCACTGAGCAGCATTATGAAAATCCCCTCCGTGTACCACCGGTGGGTCACGTCGCAGTCAAAAGTTAAAAGTCACGCGAAGCATAACGTCAATGCTTGAGTTAGCCAGAGCGATGAACGTGAGTTGAAAAGTGCTAACTGCTAGTTGTGTGATGTGTACACTGTACTGTACAGGAAACACTGTACTGTGTGCGTGTTAGTGGGTCAGTATACAGGGGACAGTGTGCTGTACACACTGTACTGTGTGCGTGTTAGTGTATCAGTATACAGGGGACAGTGTGATGTACACATTGTACTGCGTACGTGTTAGTGTGTCAGTATACAGGGGACAGTGTGCTAAACACAGTGTACTGTGTGTGTGTTAGTGTGTCAGTATACAGGGAACAGTGTGATGTACACACTGTACTGTGTGCGTGTTAGTGTGTCAGGATACAGGGAACAGTGTGCTATACACAGTGTACTGTGTGCGTGTTAGTGTGTCAGTATACAGGGAACAGTGTGATGTACACACTGTACTGTGTGCGTGTTAGTGTGTCAGTATACAGGGGACAGTGTGATGTACACACTGTACTGTGTGCGTGTTAGTGTGTCAGTATACAGGGAACAGTGTGCTATACACAGTGTACTGTGTGCGTGTTAGTGTGTCAGTATACAGGGAACAGTGTGCTATACACAGTGTACTGTGTGCGTGTTAGTGTGTCAGTATACAGGGAACAGTGTGATGTACACACTGTACTGTGTGCGTGTTAGTGTGTCAGTATACAGGGAACAGTGTGATGTACACACTGTACTGTGTGCGTGTTAGTGTGTCAGGATACAGGGAACAGTGTGCTATACACAGTGTACTGTGTGCGTGTTAGTGTGTCAGTATACAGGGAACAGTGTGATGTACACACTGTACTGTGTGCGTGTTAGTGTGTCAGTATACAGGGGACAGTGTGCTATACACAGAGTACTGTGTGCGTGTTAGTGTGTCAGTATACAGGGAACAGTGTGATGTACACACTGTACTGTGTGCGTGTATAGCACACAACACAACGCACAGAATGCTCCGTACGCTGCATCAAAATGCAGTCAGAAAAGCACGTCTGGGAAGGGAGCAAAGTACAAAACAGAACACAACCCGCAGCTTCAAGTACTCAGTAATACGCAACACAACACACATTTCCCAGTACACAACACACAGCTGCCAGTACCTACACAACAGCACGCAGCATACACCTCTGAGTACACAACAACGCGCAACACAACACACAATACAACACACAACACAACACACAATACAACACACAACACACAGCACACAACACAATACACAACACAGCACACAACACAACACACAACACAGCACACAACACAACACAGCACACAACACACAACACAGCACACAACACACAACACAACACTGCACACAACACACAACACAACACAGCACATCACACAACACAACACCGCACACAACACAACACACAACACAGCACACAACACAACACATCACACAACACAACACCGCACACAACACAACACAGCACACAACGCAACACAACACAGCACACAACACAACGCATCACACAACACAACACAACACCGCACACAACACAACACAGCACACAACGCAACACATCACACAACAATACACCGTACACAACACAAAACAACACAGCACACAACACAACACAACACATCACACAACACAACACCGCACACAACACAACACCGCACACAACACAACACAACACAGCACACAACACATCACACAACACAACACACAACACAACACAACACCCCCCCCTCCCCCCCACCCCACACAATAGCCCACACGCCAATTACAAGACGGCCGGCGCGTCACAGATCCAGCTTCGATTATTCTTAATTGCGTTCACTTATTTAATTGGCGCGATGGCGGCCGGCGACCTTCTGCTGATGAGGGAAACGCTGCTGCTGATGAGGGAAACGCTGCTGCTGATGAGGGAAACGCTGCTGCTGATGAGGGAAACGCAGCTGCTGATGAGGGAAACGCTGCCGCTGATGAGGGAAACGCAGCTGCTGATGAGGGAAACGCTGCCGCTGATGAGGGAAACGCTGCTGCTGATGAGGGAAACGCTGCTGCTGATGAGGGAAACGCTGCCGCTGATGAGGGAAACGCTGCCGCTGATGAGGGAAACGCTGCCGCTGATGAGGGAAACGCTGCCGCTGATGAGGGAAACGCAGCTGCTGATGAGGGAAACGCAGCTGCTGATGAGGGAAACGCTGCTGCTGATGTGGGAAACGCTGCTGCTGATGAGGGAAACGCTGCTGCTGATGAGGGAAACGCTGCTGCTGATGAGGGAAACGCTGCTGCTGATGAGGGAAACGCTGCTGCTGATGAGGGAAACGCTGCTGCTGATGAGGGAAACGCTGCTGCTGATGAGGGAAACGCTGCTGCTGATGAGGGAAACGCTGCTGCTGATGAGGGAAACGCTGCTGCTGATGAGGGAAACGCTGCCGCTGATGAGGGAAACGCTGCTGCTGATGAGGGAAACGCTGCTGCTGATGAGGGAAACGCTGCTGCTGATGAGGGAAACGCTGCTGCTGATGAGGGAAACGCTGCTGCTGATGAGGGAAACGCAGCTGCTGATGAGGGAAACGCTGCCGCTGATGAGGGAAACGCTGCTGCTGATGAGGGAAACGCTGCCGCTGATGAGGGACACGCAGCTGCTGATGAGGGAAACGCAGCTGCTGATGAGGGAAACGCTGCTGCTGATGAGGGAAACGCTGCCGCTGATGAGGGAAACGCAGCTGCTGATGAAGGAAACGCTGCCGCTGATGAGGGAAACGCAGCTGCTGATGAGGGAAACGCAGCTGCTGATGAGGGAAACGCTGCCGCTGATGAGGGAAACGCAGCTGCTGATGAGGGAAACGCTGCCGCTGATGAGGGAAACGCTGCGGCTGATGAGGGAAACGCTGCTGCTGATGAGGGAAACGCTGCCGCTGATGAGGGAAACGCAGCTGCTGATGAGGGAAACGCAGCTGCTGATGAGGGAAACGCTGCTGCTGATGAGGGAAACGCTGCTGCTGATGAGGGAAACGCTGCCGCTGATGAGGGAAACGCTGCTGCTGATGAGGGAAACGCTGCCGCTGATGAGGGAAACGCTGCTGCTGATGAGGGAAACGCTGCCGCTGATGAGGGAAACGCTGCTGCTGATGAGGGAAACGCTGCCGCTGATGAGGGAAACGCTGCCGCTGATGAGGGAAACGCTGCTGTTGATGAAGGAAACGCTGCTGCTGATGAGGGAAACGCAGCTGCTGATGAGGGAAACTCTGCTGTTGATGAAGGAAACGCTGCTGCTGATGAGGGAAACGCTGCCGCTGATGAGGGAAACGCTGCCGCTGATGAGGGAAACGCTGCTGTTGATGAAGGAAACGCTGCTGTTGATGAAGGAAACGCTGCTGCTGATGAGGGAAACGCAGCCGCTGATGAGGGAAACGCTGCCGCTGATGAGGGAAACGCAGCTGCTGATGAGGGAAACGCTGCTGTTGATGAAGGAAACGCTGCTGTTGATGAGGGAAACGCAGCTGCTGATGAGGGAAACGCAGCTGCTGATGAGGGAAACGCAGCTGCTGATGAGGGAAACGCTGCTGTTGATGAGGGAAACGCTGCTGCTGATGAGGGAAACGCTGCTGCTGATGAGGGAAACGCAGCTGCTGATGAGGGAAACGCTGCTGCTGATGAGGGAAACGCAGCTGCTGATGAGGGAAACGCAGCTGCTGATGAAGGAAACGCTGCTGTTGATGAGGGAAACGCTGCTGCTGATGAGGGAAACGCAGCTGCTGATGAGGGAAACGCTGCTTTTGATGAAGGAAACGCTGCTGTTGATGAAGGAAACGCTGCTGCTGATGAGGGAAACGCAGCCGCTGATGAGGGAAACGCTGCCGCTGATGAGGGAAACGCTGCTGCTGATGAGGGAAACGCAGCTGCTGATGAGGGAAACGCTGCTGTTGATGAAGGAAACGCTGCCGCTGATGAGGGAAACGCAGCCGCTGATGAGGGAAACGCTGCTGTTGATGAAGGAAACGCTGCCGCTGATGAGGGAAACGCAGCTGCTGATGAGGGAAACGCTGCCGCTGATGAGGGAGACGCTGCTGTTGATGAAGGAAACGCTGCTGTTGATGAAGGAAACGCTGCCGCTGATGAGGGAAACGCAGCTGCTGATGAGGGAAACGCTGCTGTTGATGAAGGAAACGCTGCCGCTGATGAGGGAAACGCAGCTGCTGATGAGGGAAACGCTGCTGTTGATGAAGGAAACGCTGCCGCTGATGAGGGAAACGCTGCCGCTGATGAGGGAAACGCTGCTGTTGATGAAGGAAACGCTGCCGCTGATGAGGGAAACGCTGCCGCTGATGAGGGAAACGCAGCTGCTGATGAGGGAAACGCTGCTTTTGATGAAGGAAACGCTGCCGCTGATGAGGGAAACGCAGCTGCTGATAAGGGAAACGCTGCTGTTGATGAAGGAAACGCAGCTGCTGATGAGGGAAACGCAGCTGCTGATGAGGGAAACGCAGCTGCTGATGAGGGAAACGCTGCCGCTGATGAGGGAAACGCAGCTGCTGATGAGGGAAACGCTGCCGCTGATGAGGGAAACGCAGCTGCTGATGAGGGAAACGCAGCTGCTGATGAGGGAAACGCTGCTGCTGATGAGGGAAACGCTGCTGCTGATGAGGGAAACGCAGCTGCTGATGAGGGAAACGCTGCCGCTGATGAGGGAAACGCAGCTGCTGATGAGGGAAACGCTGCCGCTGATGAGGGAAACGCAGCTGCTGATGAGGGAAACGCAGCTGCTGATGAGGGAAACGCTGCCGCTGATGAGGGAAACGCAGCTGCTGATGAGGGAAACGCTGCCGCTGATGAGGGAAACGCTGCTGCTGATGAGGGAAACGCTGCTGCTGATGAGGGAAACGCTGCCGCTGATGAGGGAAACGCAGCTGCTGATGAGGGAAACGCTGCTGTTGATGAAGGAAACGCTGCCGCTGATGAGGGAAACGCAGCTGCTGATGAGGGAAACGCTGCTGTTGATGAAGGAAACGCAGCTGCTGATGAGGGAAACGCAGCTGCTGATGAGGGAAACGCAGCTGCTGATGAGGGAAACGCTGCCGCTGATGAGGGAAACGCAGCTGCTGATGAGGGAAACGCTGCCGCTGATGAGGGAAACGCAGCTGCTGATGAGGGAAACGCAGCTGCTGATGAGGGAAACGCTGCTGCTGATGAGGGAAACGCTGCTGCTGATGAGGGAAACGCAGCTGCTGATGAGGGAAACGCTGCCGCTGATGAGGGAAACGCAGCTGCTGATGAGGGAAACGCTGCCGCTGATGAGGAAAACGCAGCTGCCGATGAGGGAAACGCAGCTGCTGATGAGGGAAACGCTGCCGCTGATGAGGGAAACGCAGCTGCTGATGAGGGAAACGCTGCCGCTGATGAGGGAAACGCTGCTGCTGATGAGGGAAACGCTGCTGCTGATGAGGGAAACGCTGCCGCTGATGAGGGAAACGCAGCTGCTGATGAGGGAAACGCAGCTGCTGATGAGGGAAACGCTGCTGCTGATGAGGGAAACGCTGCTGCTGATGAGGGAAACGCTGCCGCTGATGAGGGAAACGCTGCTGCTGATGAGGGAAACGCTGCTGTTGATGAAGGAAACGCAGCTGCTGATGAGGGAAACGCTGCTGCTGATGAGGGAAACGCTGCCGCTGATGAGGGAAACGCTGCTGCTGATGAGGGAAACGCTGCCGCTGATGAGGGAAACGCTGCTGCTGATGAGGGAAATGCTGCCGCTGATTAGGGAAACGCTGCTGCTGATGAGGGAAACGCTGCCGCTGATGAGGGAAACGCTGCCGCTGATGAGGGAAACGCTGCTGTTGATGAAGGAAACGCTGCTGCTGATGAGGGAAACGCAGCTGCTGATGAGGGAAACGCTGCTGCTGATGAGGGAAACGCTGCTGTTGATGAGGGAAACGCTGCTGTTGATGAGGGAAACGCTGCCGCTGATGAGGGAAACGCTGCTGTTGATGAGGGAAACGCTGCTGCTGATGAGGGAAACGCTGCTGTTGATGAGGGAAACGCTGCCGCTGATGAGGGAAACGCTGCTGTTGATGAGGGAAACGCTGCCGCTGATGAGGGAAACGCTGCTGTTGATGAAGGAAACGCTGCTGCTGATGAGGGAAACGCTGCTGCTGATGAGGGAAACGCTGCTGCTGATGAGGGAAACGCTGCTGTTGATGAAGGAAACGCTGCTGCTGATGAGGGAAACGCTGCCGCTGATGAGGGAAACGCTGCTGTTGATGAAGGAAACGCTGCTGCTGATGAGGGAAACGCAGCCGCTGATGAGGGAAACGCTGCCGCTGATGAGGGAAACGCTGCTGCTGATGAGGGAAACGCAGCTGCTGATGAGGGAAACGCTGCTGCTGATGAGGGAAACGCTGCTGTTGATGAAGGAAACGCTGCTGCTGATGAGGGAAACGCTGCCGCTGATGAGGGAAACGCTGCTGCTGATGAGGGAAACGCAGCTGCTGATGAGGGAAACGCTGCTGTTGATGAAGGAAACGCTGCCGCTGATGAGGGAAACGCAGCCGCTGATGAGGGAAACGCTGCTGTTGATGAAGGAAACGCTGCCGCTGATGAGGGAAACGCAGCTGCTGATGAGGGAAACGCTGCTGTTGATGAAGGAAACGCTGCCGCTGATGAGGGAAACGCAGCTGCTGATGAGGGAAACGCTGCTGTTGATGAAGGAAACGCTGCCGCTGATGAGGGAAACGCAGCTGCTGATGAGGGAAACGCTGCTGTTGATGAAGGAAACGCAGCTGCTGATGAGGGAAACGCAGCTGCTGATGAGGGAAACGCTGCCGCTGATGAGGGAAATGCAGCTGCTGATGAGGGAAACGCTGCCGCTAATGAGGGAAACGCAGCTGCTGATGAGGGAAACGCAGCTGCTGATGAGGGAAACGCTGCTGCTGATGAGGGAAACGCTGCTGCTGATGAGGGAAACGCAGCTGCTGATGAGGGAAACGCTGCCGCTGATGAGGGAAACGCAGCTGCTGATGAGGGAAACGCTGCCGCTGATGAGGGAAACGCAGCTGCTGATGAGGGAAACGCAGCTGCTGATGAGGGAAACGCTGCCGCTGATGAGGGAAACGCTGCCGCTGATGAGGGAAACGCAGCTGCTGATGAGGGAAACGCTGCCGCTGATGAGGGAAACGCTGCCGCTGATGAGGGAAACGCAGCTGCTGATGAGGGAAACGCTGCCGCTGATGAGGGAAACGCAGCTGCTGATGAGGGAAACGCGGCTGCTGATGAGGGAAACGCAGCTGCTGATGAGGGAAACGCTGCCGCTGATGAGGGAAACGCAGCTGCTGATGAGGGAAACGCTGCTGTTGATGAAGGAAACGCTGCCGCTGATGAGGGAAACGCAGCTGCTGATGAGGGAAACGCTGCTGTTGATGAGGGAAACGCTGCTGTTGATGAAGGAAACGCTGCCGCTGATGAGGGAAACGCAGCCGCTGATGAGGGAAACGCTGCTGTTGATGAAGGAAACGCTGCCGCTGATGAGGGAAACGCAGCTGCTGATGAGGGAAACGCTGCTGTTGATGAAGGAAACGCTGCCGCTGATGAGGGAAACGCAGCTGCTGATGAGGGAAACGCTGCTGTTGATGAAGGAAACGCTGCCGCTGATGAGGGAAACGCAGCTGCTGATGAGGGAAACGCTGCTGTTGATGAAGGAAACGCAGCTGCTGATGAGGGAAACGCAGCTGCTGATGAGGGAAACGCTGCCGCTGATGAGGGAAATGCAGCTGCTGATGAGGGAAACGCTGCCGCTGATGAGGGAAACGCAGCTGCTGATGAGGGAAACGCAGCTGCTGATGAGGGAAACGCTGCTGCTGATGAGGGAAACGCTGCTGCTGATGAGGGAAACGCAGCTGCTGATGAGGGAAACGCTGCCGCTGATAAGGGAAACGCAGCTGCTGATGAGGGAAACGCTGCCGCTGATGAGGGAAACGCAGCTGCTGATGAGGGAAACGCAGCTGCTGATGAGGGAAACGCTGCCGCTGATGAGGGAAACGCTGCCGCTGATGAGGGAAACGCAGCTGCTGATGAGGGAAACGCTGCCGCTGATGAGGGAAACGCTGCCGCTGATGAGGGAAACGCAGCTGCTGATGAGGGAAACG
The DNA here is from genome assembly GCA_030386875.1 of Morinoia aosen. Classification (NCBI taxonomy): domain Eukaryota; kingdom Metazoa; phylum Arthropoda; class Malacostraca; order Amphipoda; family Talitridae; genus Morinoia; species Morinoia aosen. The sequence goes on along the minus strand of CM059557.1, from coordinate 7,731,038 downwards.
CTGCCGCTGATGAGGGAAACGCAGCTGCTGATGAGGGAAACGCAGCTGCTGATGAGGGAAACGCAGCTGCTGATGAGGGAAACGCTGCCGCTGATGAGGGAAACGCAGCTGCTGATGAGGGAAACGCAGCTGCTGATGAGGGAAACGCAGCTGCTGATGAGGGAAACGCAGCTGCTGATGAGGGAAACGCTGCCGCTGATGAGGGAAACGCAGCTGCTGATGAGGGAAACGCTGCCGCTGATGAGGGAAACGCAGCTGCTGATGAGGGAAACGCAGCTGCTGACGAGGGAAACGCTGCTGCTGATGAGGGAAACGCTGCTGCTGATGAGGGAAACGCTGCCGCTGACGAGGGAAACGCTGTTGCTGATGAGGGAAACGCTGCTGTTGATGAAGGAAACGCAGCTGCTGACGAGGGAAACGCTGCTGCTGATGAGGGAAACGCTGCTGTTGATGAAGGAAACGCAGCTGCTGACGAGGGAAACGCTGCTGCTGATGAGGGAAACGCTGCTGCTGATGAGGGAAACGCTGCTGTTGATGAAGGAAACGCAGCTGCTGACGAGGGAAACGCTGCTGCTGATGAGGGAAACGCTGCTGTTGATGAAGGAAACGCAGCTGCTGATGAGGGAAACGCAGCTGCTGACGAGGGAAACGCTGCTGCTGATGAGGGAAACGCTGCTGTTGATGAAGGAAACGCAGCTGCTGACGAGGGAAACGCAGCTGCTGATGAGGGAAACGCTGCTGCTGATGAGGGAAACGCTGCTGTTGATGAAGGAAACGCAGCTGCTGACGAGGGAAACGCTGCTGCTGATAAGGGAAACGCTGCTGTTGATGAAGGAAACGCAGCTGCTGATGAGGGAAACGCAGCTGCTGACGAGGGAAACGCTGCTGCTGATGAGGGAAACGCTGCTGCTGATGAGGGAAACGCTGCTGTTGATGAAGGAAACGCAGCTGCTGATGAGGGAAACGCAGCTGCTGATGAGGGAAACGATGTTGCTGATGAGGGAAACGCAGCTGATGATGAGGGAAACGCTGCTGCTGATGAGGGAAGCGCTTGTTCCTTCTTCATGAGCGATATATAAATTTGTGGATTTTAAATAGCTTTCTTCATCATTTTCTCATGGAGAGAGCGTGATGGATGAAGCCTGTCAGTGTGAGCGATGGTGGCGAGATGATGACGGCGGTGTAAGTAATGTTTCCGCCATCATTCCTTCGTAAATATCTTCGTCATATTTCATTGCATTACCCGGATGTTTTGTTAATAATTACGAATTTTTGCTTATCCATAGTCGAGGTTTTAATCTACAGCGAGTTGTTTTTTGTTGCTTAGGAGGAAATCTACCGTTAATTTTTTGCTTTCAAAGTGAAGATAAGTTTTACATTTTTTCATCAGATTTAAAACAAGTTTCCTGTCAGTATGAAACTGATTTCTGCCAATTGCAGACCAATTTCTACCCATTTTTGCTAATTTCAGACAGATTTTTGACAATTCTTGCTAATTTCAGACAGATTTTTGACAATTCTTGCTAATTTCAGACAGATTTTTGACAATTTTTGCTAATTTCAGACAGATTTTTGACAATTCTTGCTAATTTCAGACAGATTTTTGACAATTCTTGCTAATTTCAGACAGATTTTTGACAATTTTTGCCAATTTCAGACAGATTTTTGACATTTCTTGCTAATTTCAGACAGATTTCTTCCAATTTTTGCTAATTTCAGACAGATTATTGTCAATTTTTGCTAATTTCAGACAGATTTTTGACAATTCTTGCTAGTTTCAGACAGATTTCTTCCAATTTTTGCTAATTTCAGACAGATTTTTGACAATTCTTGCTAATTTCAGACAGATTTTTGACAATTCTTGCTAATTTCAGACAGATTTCCTCCAATTTTTGCTAATTTCAGACAGATTTTTGTCAATTCTTGCTAATTTCAGACAGATTTCTTCCAATTTTTGCTAATTTCAGACAGATTTTTGAGAATTTTTGCTAATTTCAGACAGATTTTTGACAATTCTTGCTAACTTCAGACAGATTTTTGACAATTTTTGCTAATTTCAGACAGATTTTTGACAATTTTTGCTAATTTCAGACAGATTTTTGAGAATTTTTTCTAATTTCAGACAGATTTTTGACAATTCTTGCAAATTTCAGACAGATTTTTGACAATTCTTGCAAATTTCAGACAGATTTTTGAGAATTTTTGCTAATTTCAGACAGATTTTTGACAATTCTTGCTAACTTCAGACAGATTTTTGACAATTTTTGCTAATTTCAGACAGATTTTTGAGAATTTTTGCTAATTTCAGACAGATTTTTGCCAATTCTTGCTAATTTCAGACAGATTTTTGACAATTTTTGCTAATTTCAGACAGATTTTTGACAATTTTTGCTAATTTGAGACAGATTCTCGACAATTCTTGTCAATTTCAGACAGATTTCTTCCAATTTTTGCTAATTTCAGACAGATTTCTTCCAATTTTTGCTAATTTCAGACAGATTTCTTCCAATTCTTGCTAATTTCAGACAGATTTCTTCCAATTTTTGCAAATTTCACACAAATTTTTCACAATTAGGAAACAATTCATGCCAGTTTCAAATATTTTCCCAATTTGAAAACAATTTCCCGCTAATCAAAAGCCAGTTTCTAGTCAAACAAAGACCAATTAAGCGCCAATTTATCAGATATTTGAAGCAGACTTCTTTCCGGGCTATTTTTGGCTCTACGACGCCCAACATTTCTGGGCCATGAAAATGATTTATTAATTTTTATTGTCTCCCTCGGCCGCTGCCGCCATTACGGGATCTGGGAGCTTTCTGGGCCGGGCCATTACGGCGGTCCGGGCTATAATGGCGGTCCAGGCCGTAACGGCGGTCCGGGCCATAACGGCGGTGTCCGGGCCATAACGGCGGTGTCCGGGCCATAACGGCGGTGTCCGGGCCATAACGGCGGTGTCCGGGCCATAACGGCGGTCCGGGCCATAATGGTGGTCCGGGCCGTAACGGCGGTCCGAGCCATAACGGCGGTGTCCGGGCCATAACGGCGGTGTCCGGGCCATAACGGCGGTGTCCGGGCCATAACGGCGGTGTCCGGGCCATAACGGCGGTCCGGGCCATAATGGTGGTCCGGGCCGTAACGGCGGTCCGGGCCATAACGGCGGTCCGGGCCATAATGGTGGTCCAGGCCGTAACGGCGGTCCGGGCCATAACGGCGGTGTCCGGGCCATAACGGCGGTGTCCGTGCCATAACGGCGGTCCGGGCCATAATGGTGGTCCGGGCCGTAACGGCGGTCCGGGCCATAACGGCGGTCCGGGCCATAATGGTGGTCCGGGCCATAACGGCGGTGTCCGGGCCATAACGGCGGTCCAGGCCATAACGGCGGTGTCCGGGCCATAACGGCGGTCCAGGCCATAACGGCGGTCCGGGCCATAACGGCGGTGTCCGGGCCATAACGGTGGTCCGGCCCATAACGGCGGTGTCCGGGCCATAACGGCGGTGTCCGGGCCATAACGGCGGTGTCCGTGCCATAACGGCGGTCCGGGCCATAACGGCGGTGTCCGGGCCATAACGACGGTCCAGGCCATAACGGCGGTCCGGGCCATAACGGCGGTCCGGGCCATAACGGCGGGCTGGGCCATAAAGTCTCGGTGATTTTGGCCTAGATTTTTCCATGATAAGGATGACGGCTGTTGTGGTGTGCGGGCTGGTGTGATGTGTGGGTTGGTGTGGTGTGTGGGCTGTTGTGGTGTGTGGGCTGGTGTGGTGTGCGGGCTGGTGTGGTGTGTGGGTTGGTGTGGTGTGTGGGTTGGTGTGGTGTGTGGGTTGGTGTGGTGTGTGGGTTGGTGTGGTGTGTGGGCTGTTGTTGTGTGTGGGTTGGTGTGGTGTGTGGGTTGGTGTGGTTAAAGATGTGACTCAAAAAAAACCATGCCGTTTTTTTTTAAAACACGTTTTTTTACAAAAAAAAACCGTGGCCAAAAAAACGTGGATGTATTTTTTTTTTAAATCTTGTCTGAAAACAACTCAGCAAGAAAAAGAACCACATTACATTATTTGTTTTCATGTCAAATTACAAAATAAAACAGCATACTTCTTAATTGATGGTTTTCTATGGTTTTATGAAATTTTTCATTTTCTGCGGTTTCATGCTTTGATATTTCATTTATTTTACAATACATGTGAATGACCTTAAACTCCCAAAATGGTGTGTTATAATAACATATCTTTACTTATGGTCATTGATAGAGATGTGACTAAAAAACCATGCTTTTTTTTTAAAAAAACATGTTATTTATACAAAAATTATGACTAAAAAAATGGAAATTAATATATTTGTGACCTTAAAAATCCAATGCTGTTTTTTTTTTTAAACATTGTTTTTTAACAGAAAAATCTTGACTAAAAAACATGGCTATTATATTTTATTGGACCAAAAAAGTTTTTTATAAACATTTAAAAAAATCATGACTAAAAAAACACGGATGTAAATATCAGGAAAGTTAGTTTTCTTTAATCGAATTGTCTTTAGAAACTTATAAACAAAGAACGCTGTTAATATTGAAATCATGTTTATTAGAACTGTACTAGGTCGTAGAATAAAGTATCTACAAAGAATCTATTTACTCCATAAAACCTTTCGGAGACCAGCTCCATCCTCAGTCATTCTGTAAAATTTGGTCAAATGGACAATGAATTTTCACTGTTTTTGAAAAACATTTGACTGAATGACTTACTGAGAATGGAGCTAGTCTCCGAAAGGTTTTATAGAGTGAATAGATTCTTTGTGGATATTTTATTCCAAGACCTAGGACGGTTCTAATGGATATTAATATATCTTATGTGACCAAAAAATCCATGCTGTTTTTTGAATGTTTTTGTTACAAAAAAGTCATGACTAAAAAACATGGATATTAATATACTTTATTTTACCATAAACAACCATGCTGTATTTTTTAAAATAAACATCTTTTATTACAGAGAAATCATGATTAAAAAATGTGGATATTAATATATTTTATGTGCCAAAAAAACATGCTGGTTTTTTTAAATCATGTTTTCTTAACCAAAAAAATCATGACTAAAAAACATGGATATAAATGACTTTTTGGAGAAAAAACATGGTTTTTAAAATGTCATGTTTTTTTGGTCAGATAAAATTTAATAACACTCATGTTTTTTGTAAAAAAAATTTTTTCCAGAAAATATGGTTTTTTGGTCACATAAAATAAATTGATATCCATGTTTTCTTTACAGATTAGATTAGTCATTAGTTTTAGCCTCCCTACCCAGCAACAAATGCGATCCAAAGAGAGGAAGGAAGATTATGAAACAAGATCAAAGTTGAAGAAGACAGTATTAGGTGCTGAAAAACAGGACAGCAGTGAACCAAAAAAAAGGTGGTCCTTAACATCACAAAAACATTTCATTTCAACAAAAAGAAGGCCTACCTAACTCTCAGCTTGGGCCCTTAAATTGTCCCCCTGGGAGCGCTAGTTCCCATAGATACAATAATTGTATCCCCCTGAGGGGTGTTTTTTTTTACAAAGAATTCGTGACCAAAAAATGAATACTATTAACTTTTTAATAAAAACATGTTTAAAAACACAAGGATTTTTTGGTAACATAAAATATGTTAATATCCATGATTTTAAGACACGATTTTTTATGAAAAATACATAAAATAAAACAGCATGGTTTTTTGGTCGCATAAAATATATTCATATCCAGGTTTTCTTATAAATCATTGTTTGTAAAAAACCATATTTTTTAAAAAACAGCATGGGGTTTTTTAGGTCTCATAAATATATTCATGTTTTTTTAGTCATGATTTTTTAGTACAAAAACATTTTTTTGGTCTCAAATATATTATTCATGTTTTTTCAGTCATGATTTTTTAGTAAAAAACATGTTTTTTTTAAAAAACTGCATGGGGCTTTTTAGGTCACATAAAATATATTGTTTTTTAGTCATGATTTTTTGTAAAAAAACAGCATGGTTATATTTGGTACCAGAGAATATATTAATATTCATTTTTATTAGTCAGAATTTGGTCAATGTGAAGTTTAATGCAATCATGGAAATTAATAATTATATTCCAAACAATCACTAAAGGAACCCATTTAAGAACATTTTACAAGAACGAAATTCTGCTCGCTGATGCTGTATTTTCGAATCATTGAAATTTGAAGTTGGACTTTCCGAGCCAAAGGAAGCGAGCGTGATATAATTAAAAACGGAAGCTAACCCCCTGTTACAAACGTAAAGAGGTTGGGTCGTGAGGGGGAGGCACAGTTCTTCTAGCGAAAATTATAAATAAAGCTTCTAACCCTCCCATTAACGTGACGACCACAATCATGTTTACATCGGCTCTAAGATGGCGACCACCATGGGCGCTGCCATCTTAGAGCCGATGTCAACAAGATTGCGGTCATCACCCAAATGGGTTGGTTAGAAGCTTTATTTATAATTTTCATTAGAAGAACTGTGCCTCCCCCTCCCGACCCAACCTCTTTACGTTTGTAATAGCTTCCGTTATTAATTAAATTCCGTTTCACGCGCTCGCTTCTTTTGGCGCAAAGGCCAACTTCAAAGTTCAATTATTCGAAAATAACGCATCAGCGAGCAGAATGTCATTCGTGTAAAACGTTCTTAAATGGGTTCCTTTAGTGATTCCTGGGATCGCTAATTATTATTTTCTGATTGCATTGAACTTCACATTGACCCAGAATTTTTTGTAAAAAAACATGTTTTTAAAAAAACAGCATATTTTTTTGGTCACCTTGAATATATTAATATCTATGGTTTTTAGTCATTGTTTTGTAATGAAAACATGAAAAAGAAACCATACAGTAAAAGTGGTGGCAGATAACCCACAATTACCTAGAGTCTAAGAGGTACAGCAGGAGCCACAGAACTTATATTGATGGAGTCAAAATTCAGAGCTTATGGTAAATCTGAAGGATATGTCAGTTATCGATTTTCCACTTTTTGGTGCCTGAACCTAATTAAGTGAATCAAAATAAACAAGTTTTCTTCTACGCACCTTCCGTCTCAAATGAGTATTTTACGATTTATAGCGGCTAAGTTTAGTTTCATCTTGATGACGAATGCGCTCGAATAAACAGCTACTCATTGATTTTCGAATTTTTGTTGCTTGAATCATGGTAATAACATCGAAATAAACAACTTTTCTTCTATACACTTTTCTCGTCAAAAGAGTATTTAACGAGGTATAGCGGTAGGTTTGGTTTCGTCTTTGATGACGATCGCGCTGGAAGCGAGTGCGCATTGCAGTGTTGCTGTCCGACGTGCTCCTTGAATTACTTGCCGCTTCAAACACAGGAGTTGCGGTAAGTCATTTACCGCTATAACTAATAAAAAACTCATTTGAGACGGAAAGTGCATAGAAGAAAACTTGTTTATTTCGATCTAATTAACTATGCTTAGGTTAGGCATCAAAATTTACAAAATCGGTAACTGACATATCCTTCAGATTTACCCTTATTGTCTCTGCAAAGTCTGATTTTTTTGGTCACATAAAAATAAAATCAGGCATAGTAGAGATAGTAAGCTCTGAATTTTGACTCCATCAATATAAGTTCTGTGGCTCCTGCTGTTCCTCTTAGACGCCTCTAGGTAATTGTGGGTTATCTGCCACCACTTTTACTGCATGGTTTCTTTTTGATGTTTTTATAACAATGAAATGACTAAAAAACATGGATATTAATATATTTCAGGTGTCCAAAAAAAAAAAACCCAGACATATGCTTAACAAAATTTAGGTGAGCAAAAAAAACCAAAAAAAACAAAAAAAAAACACATAAAAAACACGTTTTTTTTGCAAAAAAACGCAATCAAATAAAACCGTTTTTTTTTTCATCACTAGGTGTGGTGTGTGGGCTGTTGTGTGTGGGTTGGTGTGGTGTGTGGGCGGTCGTGGTGAGTGGGTTGGTGTGGTGTGTGGGTCGGTGTGGTGTGTGGGCTGTTGTGGTGTGTGGGTTGGTGTGGTGTGTGGGTTGGTGTGGTGTGTGGGCTGTTGTGTGTGGGTTGGTGTGGTGTGTGGGTTGGTGTGGTGTGTGGGTTGGTGTGGTGTGTGGGCTGTTGTGGTGTGTGGGTTGGTGTGGTGTGTGGGTTGGTGTGTTGTGTGGGCTGTTGTTGTGTGTGGGTTGGTGTGGTGTGTGGGTTGGTGTGGTGTGTGGGCTGTTGTGGTGTGTGGGTTGGTGTGGTGTGTGGGTTGGTGTGGTGTGTGGGCTGTTGTGGTGTTTGGGCTGGTGTGGTGTGTGGGCTGGTGTGGTGTGTGGGCTGGTGAGGTGTGTGGGCTGGTGTGGTGTGTGGGCTGGTGTGATGTGTGTGGGCTGGTGTGGTGTGTGGGTTGGTGTGGTGTGTGGGCTGGTGTGGTGTGTGGGCTGGTGTGGTGTGTGGGCTGGTGTGGTGTGTGGGTTGGTGTGGTGTGTGGGATGGTGTGGTGTGTGGGTTGGTGTGGTGTGTGGGCTGGTGTGGTGTGTGGGCTGGTGTGGTGTGTGGGCTGTTGTGGTGTGTGGGTTGGTGTGGTGTGTGGGCTGTTGTTGTGTGTGGGTTGGTGTGGTGTGTGGGTTGGTGTGGTGTGTGGGTTGGTGTGGTGTGTGGGCTGTTGTGGTGTGTGGGTTGGTGTGGTGTGTGGGTTGGTGTGGTGTGTGGGCTGTTGTGGTGTTTGGGCTGGTGTGGTGTGTGGGCTGGTGTGGTGTGTGGGCTGGTGGGGTGTGTGGGCTGGTGTGGTGTGTGGGCTGGTGTGATGTGTGTGGGCTGGTGTGGTGTGTGGGTTGGTGTGGTGTGTGGGCTGGTGTGGTGTGGGCTGGTGTGGTGTGGGCTGGTGTGGTGTGTGGGCTGGTGTGGTGTGTGGGTTGGTGTGGTGTGTGGGCTGGTGTGGTGTGTGGGCTAGTGTAGTGTGTGGGCTGTTGTGGTGTGTGGGCTGGTGTGATGTGTGGGCTGGTGTGGTGTGTGGGCTGGCGTGGTGTCTGGGCTGGTGTGGTGTGTGGGCTGGTGTGGTGTGTGGGCTGGTGTGGTGTGTGGGCTGGTGTGGTGTGTGGGCTGTTGTGGTGTGTGGGCTGGTGTGGTGTGTGGGCTGGTGTGGTGTGTGGGCTGGCGTGGTGTGTGGGCTGGTGTGGTGTAGATGTAACACCAACTGTAACAAGTCATATGTAACAAACCGTCACTAGAGCTGTTACACAGCTGTGACGTTCCCCCCAGCACACACCGGATACACGGCCCCTACCTAATATCCGGGCGATATCCGGAAAGCATCCGGCGGGGCAGTAGCTCGTGTCGCCTGTCACTGGAAGATCATTCAAATTTTGAACATATAAATAAATCATCAATGTTAACTTCAATATATAAGTCGCAACAAAAAAGCGGTCGTGATTTTAATACATTAAATATCCGCTGTAATTTTGAAACGTATTATATAAGGATAATAATTTTGAAACATTAGGTAACGGATGTAATTTTAAAATATTTTAAATAAGGGTGTTAATTTTGAAACATTAAATAACGGATGTCATTACATTTAATTAGCAGTTAATATTAATATTTTATGGTTCACAATGGAAAATATTTTTTTGGAATTTGGCTGGAAAAGTCTACGGACTTTGGTGTGCGCGTTTCACTTGCAATTGAAGACTGAAATCCAGAAAGCAACTCTTCCATTTTGCAGGAAATGAATAGATAACGAAGGAAAAAGTACAGTGTACTCATGTGCGCTAATTCCTTGTACTATATTTTCTTCACTAGAGTGTAATGTTCAAGTTTCTCCAATCTAGGTTTGTTTCCATACAGATGTTGGTTCATCTGTATCAGTTGAAAATTTCTGCTGTGCGGTGGCCTTCCTTCTCTTTTGTTCTAGGTATTTCTGGCTAAACTCTCTTTACACGCAGATAACGCGTGTACAACACAACACACGCACATGCACACAACACACAAGGTCCCAAACGTCCCCCTCTCCGCAGCGTGTTACTAATTACGCGAGTTGTCGACATGCTGGCACCATATTAAGTATCTCCGCCTCCTCTGCCTCCTCCTCTCCCTCTGCCTCTTCCTCTCCCTCTGCCTCTCCCTCTGCCTCTGCCTCTTCCTCTCCCTCTTCCTCTCCCTCTGCCTCTTCCTCTCCCTCTGCCTCTCCCTCTGCCTCTTCCTCTCCCTCTGCCTCTTCCTCTCCCTCTGCCTCTTCCTCTGCCTCTTCCTCTCCCTCTGCCTCCTCCGCCTCGGCCTCATCCACCTTCTTCTCTTCTGCCTCACCTATCGCCACCCGTTTTCTCTCCTCTACGCCCTCCTTCAAAGAAACAACGCGGAAGGCAGCCTAGTCGGTAGACGAACTTTCTCTGCCGGCTGTGCCGCTGCAACGACGTGAATTGTTTGGAAAACTGTCTCCCTCTGCATCTGGAATTTCGGCCTATACCTTATTTTGTGTAGGCCTATCTTTTACTCCAGCCTCTTATGGGGTGTCAGAGATAATAATAATAATAATAATAATAATAATAATAATAATAATAATAATAATTGAAATAATAATAACAAAAGTAATAATAATAAAAATAATAATAAAATAGTTATAATAAAAACTATAAAAATAATATAAATAATAATAATAATAATAATAATAATAATTATAATTATTGAAATCAACCTAATACAACGGTGTTATACAATACAGAGACGTGTAAAATACAGGATAATTTACAAATAAACAACAAAATTTCAAGATGGCCCGTAGAGTTTACATCGATGTAAGTTGAAACAATTGTATTCACCACACGCGATACGGAAGTAGATCGGTACTTAAGTCTAGTACAATGGTCAGATTTGAGTATCGCTATCTGTGGGCCCGAATAAGTTCAGCAACTTATAGGGCCTGAGGTGTACACGTTATCCTGAGGTGTACAATAATGTTTAGCTTGATTCACTTCACACGTTGACTGCTATGAGTCAAACTGAACCTCAATATTCAATTAATATTTAAAGTCAATTGTGGTAATCAACTTTGAAAATAGCAAACATTGACTGGATCGGGCGTTCATTTAACTTTCATTAAGTATTAATAAAAAATGAGTCGGTGACTGCAGGTGGGTCAGCAGCACTATGAAAATCACCTATAAGTGACCACCGGTGGGTCACTTCGCAGGGAATGTGGTAACCTAGCTACGCATTAGACTGATCAATGGATTATTTAACTCGAAATGCATTACTATGCAACTACATCTATGTGAGAGATATTCTACATATCACAAGTACTGTACATAATGCAAACTGGGTCTTTAAAAACCGTCTCATATTTACGTATGTTTAACACTTTGACCGCAACGTGCGCCACCGGTGGTACACGGAGGGGATTTTCACAATGCTGCTGACCGACCAGTAGTCGCAAACTCAACTTCATGAAGACTTGAAGCTAAATGAGGGTATGGTCCAGTTAATGATTTCTATATTCGAGATTGCTTATTACAATAGACTTTAAATTTAAGTTGTATATTGAACTTTAGTTGTACCGATTGCGGTGAAAGTGTTACCATGATAAGTGTTAGCATAATTTCCTTACTGTTATGAGCTCACTCGACTGAGTAACTGTTTGAAGAACCAAGGCTACTTTTCCATGTCCACACTTACTTTTCCATGTCCACACATACTTTTCCATGTCCACACTTACTTTTCCATGTCCACACATACTTTTCCATGTCCACACTTACTTTTCCATGTCCACACATACTTTTCCATGTCCACACTTACTTTTCCATGTCCACCCTTACTTTTCCATGTCCACACTTACTTTTCCATGTCCACACTTACTTTTCCATGTCCACACATACTTTTCCATGTCCACACATACTTTTCCATGTCCACACTTACTTTTCCATGTCCCACACATACTTTTCCATGTCCACACTTACTTTTCCATGTCCACCCTTACTTTTCCATGTCCACACTTACTTTTCCATGTCCACACATACTTTTCCATGTCCACACTTACTTTTCCATGTCCACACTTACTTTTCCATGTCCACACTTACTTTTCCATGTCCACACTTACTTTTCCATGTCCACACTTACTTTTCCATGCCCACACTTACTTTTCCATGTCCACACTTACTTTTCCATGCCCACACTTACTTTTCCATGTCCACACTTACTTTTCCATGTCCACACTTACTTTTCCATGTCCACACTTACTTTTCCATGTCCACCCTTACTTTTCCATGTCCACACTTACTTTTCCATGTCCACACATACTTTTCCATGTCCACACTTACTTTTCCATGTCCACCCTTACTTTTCCATGTCCACACTTACTTTTCCATGTCCACACATACTTTTCCATGTCCACACTTACTTTTCCATGTCCACACTTACTTTTCCATGTCCACACTTACTTTTCCATGTCCACACTTACTTTTCCATGTCCACACTTACTTTTCCATGTCCACACTTACTTTTCCATGTCCACACTTACTTTTCCATGTCCACACTTACGTTTCAATAATCCATTCTCTTCCATAATCCTTACTTTTCCATGTACACTGCTAGTATCTTCTATATCCCCTCCACGCCTTCTAACTCCCCTCTACCACGTCGGCTCCGACAAACTTCTTCATTCAAAGTTAGAAAATGAAAATACATAGATTCGCTCGTGGAACGCGCGTAGCAATCTCCGTAGAGTTTATGGAGGGAGCGGAAGCTGCATTAGCATGGCCGTGTTGACTGCTGCACCCACATCCCTGCGGCTTTTCATTAGGACGGCCTATTGCCCTCTATTGATCCCGCCTGCTGCTGCTGCTTGGGGCCGCCGCTAAGTTGTGGTGCCTGATGATATTTGTTAATAATTTTATAACAAATTTGTAGTACCTATACATATATATACAGCTAATTCATAAATATATATATATTTGTTAGGACGACCTATTGCCCTCTATTGATCCGGCCTGCTGCTGTTGCTGCTGCTTGGAGCCGCTGTTGAATTGTGATGTCTAATATTTTTTGATAATTCTATGATAAATTTGTGGAATATACATATGTAGGGGTAATATATATATAACGTAAATTTTATAGTTATTTTAGGACGGCCTATTGCCCTCTATCGATCCGACCTGCAGCTGCTTGGGACTGCTTCTAAATTGTGGTGTCCTATTATATATTTTAATATTAAGATATATTTGAGGGGCATGTATGTATATATGTCGTTATGTACACATATTATATATATTTCAGAGCAGCCTATTGGCCTTTATTGATCCGACCTGTTGCTGCTGTTTGAGACCGCTGCTGAATTGTGGTGCGCTGTCGTGTTGGAAAACATCATGTTGCTATACAAATGTATGGTAAATATGCAGCTGGGGAGACCCGGTGGGAATGTGTGAGGCCCGGGCTAAAAATTAGGTAGGTCTTTCTTTTTTTTAAATAAAACAGGCTTTTCGTTTTGTTACGGGACATCTTTTATTTGTTCTCTGCTGTAATGTTTTTCAGCATCTTCTACTTTCTCCTTCAACTTTTATCTTGTTTATAAAGTTCTTTCTCAGCTTACTTTTTCTGTACACTTTGTGCATAGATTCCTTCCTCTCTTTGGAACGCCTTTGTTGCGGTAAGGGAGGCTTAAACTGACTTCTAATCTAATAAAATCTCATCCAATCTACAGCAGGGGTGAGATGAGTAGTATTCTTTTGGTCATCACTGCGTCTGCTTGTGTCTTCATTCTAGTTCAGCTTAAGTTTATTCAATTTATTCAATATAATTAATATACAATCCCTATTCTGGACTAACATTAGTTATGACCACAGTAATTCTATTCTGGGATAGGGATTTAATATTAGTTTTATCACATTATTTTTATTCTGGGATAGGGATTTAATATTAGTTTTATCACATTATTTTTATTCTGGGATAGGGATTCAATATTAGTTATGACTACAATGACTACACATAACCACGTCATGTGTGGTCATGTGTGGTAATTGCCTCAAAAGACATTTGTTTTGTGTAAAATTAACTGATGAGAAACGTTCCGTGACGGATCGACTTTGAATTGAAGCTAGGGTGAAATTTTCGCTGCCGCTCTGTTGGATCAGTCAACTTTACGAGTTGGTTAGTACTCAAATGAGAACTTTATGAGTTGACTTAACAAATTAATAATTAATAATAACAGTAATAATTATAATACATGAATGTTACTATCTAATAAATACTCGATTATTCTAATTCTATGATAAGATTTGCAGCTGAGTACAAATTTGTACATGCATGGGAACACTTAAATGTTTGGTGCAAGATTAGAGGTTTGTGTCATTAATGAACTTACAATACAGCACACCGTGTGTTGGTGTGTGGCACACATAGGGCTGTGTACAGACACACACACACACACACACACATACCAGCCCCAGAGGGAACAGCCTCCTTATGGCCCCCTCCCCCCTCCTCCTCCCCCCCCCGGTGGGGATGCGAGGCGTGAGGCGCATCTCAAGTGAGGCACCTCGTGATTGCGGTGTTGCTGCTTTATTGCTCCTCGTTATTGCCGCCGTTATCGGGTGGTGCTATTGCAGCCGTTATTGCCTTCGTTATTGCATGGGTGCCGTTATTGCCTCCGTTATTGGGTGCCGCTATTACACCTGTTATTGCGCGCCGTTATTGCCTCCGTTATTGGGTGCCGTTATTACAACTGTTATTGCGCGCCATTATTGCCTCCGTTATTGGGTGTCGCTATTACAACTGTTATTGTGGGCCGTTATTGCCTCCGTTATTGGGTGCCGTTATTACAACTGTTATTGCGCGCCATTATTGCCTCCGTTATTGGGTGTCGCTATTACAACTGTTATTGCGCGCCGTTATTACCTCCGTTGTTGGGTGCCGCTATTACAACTGTTATTGCGCGCCGTTATTGCCTCCGTTATTGGGTGCCGCTATTACACCTGTTATTGCGCGCCGTTATTGCCTCCGTTATTGGGTGCCGTTATTACAACTGTTATTGCGCGCCATTATTGCCTCCGTTATTGGGTGTCGCTATTACAACTGTTATTGTGGGCCGTTATTGCCTCCGTTATTGGGTGCCGTTATTACAACTGTTATTGCGCGCCATTATTGCCTCCGTTATTGGGTGTCGCTATTACAACTGTTATTGCGCGCCGTTATTACCTCCGTTGTTGGGTGCCGCTATTACACCTGTTATTGCGCGCCGTTATTGCCTCCGTTATTGGGTGTCGCTATTACAACTGTTATTGTGGGCCGTTATTGCCGCCGTTATTGGGTGTCGCTATTACAACTGTTATTGTGGGCCGTTATTGCCGCCGTTATTGCCTCGTACCATTATCTCAAGTTCGGCATGCCGTTATTGCCATTTGTCATCGGGTGTCGGTGCAGCCCTGCTGCTTTATTGCCTCAGTTATTGCGTAGTGTTATTGCCTCGCGTCCAGCGCGTCGTTGCGGCTGTCGTTATTGCGTGTTGCTCTTACCTCTGTTATTGCTTCGGTTATTGCAAGTCGTTATTGCTTCAGTTATTGCTTCTCAAGTAACTCAACTTCATATCTTTATAACTCTGTAGTGATGAAATTAACTTATATATCTCTGTGCGTCGTGTGTGGCACTGCCCTGTGCGTCATGTGTGGTCACTGCCCTGTGCGTCATGTGTGGCCACTGCCATGTGCGTCATGTGTGGTCACTGCCCTGTGCGTCGTGTGTGGTCACTGCCATGTGCGTTATGTGTGGTCACTGCCCTGTGCGTCATGTGTGGTCACTGCCGTGTGCGTCATGTGTGGTCACTGCCGTGTGCGTCATGTGTGGTCACTGCCGTGTGCGTCATGTGTGGTCACTGCCCTGTGCGTCATGTGTGGCCACTGCCATGTGCGTCATGTGTGGTCACTGCCCTGTGCGTCATGTGTGGTCACTGCCCTGTGCGTTATGTGTGGTCACTGCCGTGTGCGTCATGTGTGGTCACTGCCCTGTGCGTTATGTGTGGTCACTGCCGTGTGCGTCATGTGTGGTCACTGCCCTGTGCGTCATGTGTGGCCACTGCCATGTGCGTCATGTGTGGTCACTGCCCTGTGCGTTATGTGTGGTCACTGCCCTGTGCGTTATGTGTGGTCACTGCCGTGTGCGTCATGTGTGGTCACTGCCCTGTGCGTCATGTGTGGCCACTGCCATGTGCGTCATGTGTGGTCACTGCCCTGTGCGTCATGTGTGGTCACTGCCGTGTGCGTTATGTGTGGCACTGCCGTGTGCGTCATTTTTGGTCACTGCCGTGTGCGTCTTGTGTGGTCACTGCCCTGTGCGTCATGTGTGGCCACTGCCATGTGCGTCATGTGTGGCCACTGCCATGTGCGTCATGTGTGGTCACTGCCCTGTGCGTCATGTGTGGTCACTGCCCTGTGCGTTATGTGTGGTCACTGCCGTGTGCGTCATGTGTGGTCACTGCCCTGTGCGTTATGTGTGGTCACTGCCGTGTGCGTCATGTGTGGTCACTGCCCTGTGCGTCATGTGTGGCCACTGCCATGTGCGTCATGTGTGGTCACTGCCCTGTGCGTTATGTGTGGTCACTGCCCTGTGCGTTATGTGTGGTCACTGCCGTGTGCGTCATGTGTGGTCACTGCCCTGTGCGTCATGTGTGGCCACTGCCATGTGCGTCATGTGTGGTCACTGCCCTGTGCGTCACGTGTGGTCACTGCCGTGTGCGTTATGTGTGGCACTGCCGTGTGCGTCATTTTTGGTCACTGCCGTGTGCGTCGTGTGTGGTCACTGCCCTGTGCTTCATGTGTGGTCAGTGCCGGGTGCGTCATGTGTGGTCACTTCCCTGTGCGTCATGTGTGATCACTGCCGTGTGTGTTATGTGTGACACTGCCGCGTGCGTCATGTGTGACACTGCCGTGTGCGTAATGTGTGGCACTGCCGTGTGCGTCATGTGTGACACCCGTGTGCGTAATGTGTGGTCACTGCCGTGTGCGTCATGTGTGGTCACAGCCGTATGCGTCATGTGTGGTCACTGCCCTGTGCTTCATGTGTGGTCACTGCCCTGTGCTTCATGTGTAGTCACTGCCGTGTGCGTTATGTGTGGCACTGCCGTGTGCGTCATGTGTGGTCACTGCCGTGTGCGTCATGTGTGGTCACTGCCGTGTGCGTCATGTGTGTTCAATGCCGTGTGCGTTATGTGTGGCACTGCCGTGTGCGTCATGTGTGACACCCGTGTGCGTAATGTGTGGTCACTGCCGTGTGCGTCATGTGTGGTCACAGCCGTGTGCGTCATGTGTGGTCACTGCCCTGTGCTTCATGTGTGGTCACTGCCCTGTGCTTCATGTGTGGTCACTGCCGTGTGCGTTATGTGTGGCACTGCCGTGTGCGTCATGTGTGGTCACTGCCGTGTGCGTCATGTGTGGTCACTGCCGTGTGCGTCATGTGTGTTCAGTGCCGTGTGCGTTATGTGTGGCACTGCCGTGTGCGTCATGTGTGGTCACTGCCCTGTGCTTCATGTGTGGTCACTGCCCTGTGCTTCATGTGTGGTCACTGCCGTGTGCGTTATGTGTGGCACTGCCGTGTGCGTCATGTGTGGTCACTGCCGTGTGCGTCATGTGTGGTCACTGCCGTGTGCGTCATGTGTGTTCAATGCCGTGTGCGTTATGTGTGGCACTGCCGTGTGCGTCATGTGTGGCACTGCCGTGTGCGTCATGTGTGACACTGCCGTGTGCGTAATGTGTGACACTGCAGTGTGCGTCATGTGTGACACTGCCGTGTGCGTCATGTGTGGTCACTGCCGTGTGCGTCATGTGTGGTCACTGCCGTGTGCGTTATGTGTGGCACTGCCGTGTGCGTCATGTGTGGTCATTGCCGTGTGCGTTATGTGTGGCACTGCCGTGTGCGTCATGTGTGGTCACTGCCGTGTGAGTCATGTGTGGTCACTGCCGTGTGCGTTATGTGTGGCACTGCCGTGTGCGTCATGTGTGACATTGTCGTGTGCGTTATGTGTGGCACTGCCGTGTGCGTCATGTGTGGTCACTGCCGTGTGCGTTATGTGTGGCACTGCCGTGTGCGTTATGCGTGACACTGCCGTGTGCGGTATGCGTGACACTGCCGTGTGCGTCATGTGTGGTCACTGCCGTGTGCGTCATGTGTGGTCACTGCCGTGTGCGTCATGTGTGGTCACTGCCATGTGCGTCATGTGTGGTCACTGCCGCGTGCGTCATTTGTGATCACTGCCATGTGCGTCATGTGTGGTCACTGCCGTGTGCGTCATGTGTGGTCACTGCCGTGTGCGTCATGTGTGGTCACTGCCGCGTGCGTCATTTGTGATCACTGCCGTGTGCGTCATGTGTGGTCACTGCCGCGTGCGTCATGTGTGATCACTGCCGTGTGCGTCATGTGTGGTCACTGCCATGTGCGTCATGTGTGGTCACTGCCGCGTGCGTCATTTGCGATTACTGCCATGTGCGTCATGTGTGGTCACTGCCGTGTGCGTCATGTGTGGTCATTGCCGTTTGCGTCATTTGTGGTCATTGCCGTGTGCGTCATTTGTGGTCATTGCCGTGTGCGTCATTTGTGGTCATTGCCGTGTGCGTCATAAATACTCGCTTCAAAACTCACAAAATATAGTGAGTGTGATGTCTTTTAAAATATTTGTTAAAATAATTAGTTTTTTCACTAGTTACGCAAGTATTGCTTCCTTGATGTAACATTTAAAAATTTTACTCATTAAATTTCTATTCTTTTGAATTGCGCCGCATTAATGCGATGTTATTAGAGTATCGACAGCAGGTCGGCTCGCTCCCCACACAGACAAGATTTATGGACCCATAAAGTCGCGTCGCGACGTCCGTGTGGCAACACTGCGGAGTGTGGCGCTCGCCCTCCGTGGAGTTGTGGGTGTGTGGGGGTGTGTGGGTGTGTGTGGGGAGTGTGTGTGGGGGGTGTGTGGGGGGTGTGGGTGTGTGGGTGTGGGGGGTTGTGGGGATGTGGATGTGTGTGTGGGGGGTGTGGGGGGGTGTGGGTGTGGGGGTGTGGGTTGTGGGGTGTGGGGGGTTGTGGGGATGTGGGGGTGTGTGTGGGGGGTGTGTGGGGGGTGTGGGTGTGTGGGTGTGGGGGGTTGTGGGGATGTGGATGTGTGTGTGGGGGGTGTGGGGGGGGTGTGGGTGTGTGGGTGTGGGTTGTGGGGTGTGGGGGGTTGTGGGGATGTGGGTGTGTGTGGGGGGTGTGTGTGGGGGGTGTGGGTGTGTGGGTGTGGGGTGTGGGGGGTTGTTGGGGGTGTGGGGGGTTGTGGGTGTGTGGGTGTGGGGTGTGGGAGGTGTGGGGATGTGTGTGGGATGTATGTGGGAATGGGGAGATGTAGGGAGACGTGGGGGAGGAATTGGTGTTGTGTGGGGGTGTGGGTGAGAGAAGGGGGATGGGGGATGTGGGGAGGGCTGGGTGTTGTGTGGGAATGAGTGCGAGGGAAAGAGGATTGCGTGGGGGTTATGTGGGGATGTGAGGAAGCTGCTTCCTCACGACAGCACAAAAGTAAGAAGAAACGTTGTGGAGATTAAGCAGCTGCCAATCTTTTCGATTGTCATCACTTAGGGAGTGATTGTGGTGTTGTGAATGATGACTGTGAGTGATGTATGGAGAAGCAGAGCTACTTTCTGTGACGATGCAGAGTGATGATATGTCTCCCACTGCCCTTTCTGCATCATTTGCGTAATATCTCTTCTAATTTCTACCATCTCCATCCACTACGTTTCTCATTCCCCCAACACTTCCTCTATTCACCACTTCTCCTGCACCTCCCCATCCACTCTCCCCTTCATTCCCATCCCATTCTCTCTTTCATCCCCCTCCCACTCTCTTCTTCATCCCCCTTCCATTTTCCCCTCTCATCCCCCATTCTATTTCCCCCTCTCATCCCCCTTCTATTTCCCCCTCTCATCCCCCTTCTATTTTCCCCCCTCATCCCCCTTCCATTTCCCCCTCTCATCCCCCTTCTATTTCCCCTCTCATCCCCCTTCTATTTCCCCCTCTCATCCCCCTTCTATTTCCCCCTCTCATCCCCCTTCTATTTTCCCCCCTCATCCCCCTTCCATTTCCCCCTCTCATCCCCCTTCTATTTCCCCTCTCATCCCCCTTCCATTTCCCCCTCTCATCCTCCTTCTATTTTTCCCTCTCATCCCCCTTCTATTTCCCCCTCTCATCCCCCTTCTATTTTCCCCCCTCATCCCCCTTCCATTTCCCCTCTCATCCCCCTTCTATTTCCCCTCTCATCCCCCTTCTATTTTTCCCTCTCATCCCCCTTCTATTTTTCCCTCTCATCCCCCTTCTATTTTTCCCTCTCATCCCCCTTCTATTTTTCCCTCTCATCCCCCTTCTATTTTTCCTCTCATCCCCCTTCTATTTCTCCTCTCATCCCCCTTCTATTTTCCCCTCTCATCCCCCTTCTATTTCCCCCTCTCATCCCCCTTCTATTTTCCCCCCTCATCCCCCTTCCATTTCCCCCTCTCATCCCCCTTCTATTTCCCCTCTCATCCCCCTTCTATTTTTCCCTCTCATCCCCCTTCTATTTTCCCCTCTCATCCCCCTTCTATTTCTCCTCTCATCCC